>JAJGOT010000748.1:0-287079 GCA_022457155.1 Cladopsammia gracilis | reverse complement strand
AACATCCCTTCACTCCTCTGCCTGATCAACTGATTCTTGACTTCTAACAAGTAAAAAAAAATAAGATTGATTACAATAATTTGCACGCAAATTTCGTATTACAGTGCAACAGTACGCGCCTTACCATGAGGACCCAACAAACTTTTTTTACAGGTTTCTACGATATCACCGGCTAATTTTTATAATTAATTAACGAAGCGACAAGATTACATTTGATCGTGCTCAACTTTGTGAGGAGGCGTGCCCGTTAAGTGAATTCGTGCACTATGATTGGCTAACTTGTAACTTGCAGGAGGAGGAGGCGTGCCCGTCAAGTGAATTTGCGTTCTCTGATTGGCTAACTTGTAGGAGGAGGAGGCGTGCCTGTCAAGTGAATTCACGTTCTCTAATTGGCTAACTTGTAAGTTGAGGAGGAGGAGGAGGCGTGCCCGTCAAGTTAATTCACGCTCTCTGATTGGCTAACTTGTAACTTAGGAGGAGGAGAAGGCGTGCCCGTCAAATGAATTCACGCTCTCTGATTGGCTAACTGTAACTTGTAGGAGGAGGAGGCGTGCCCGTCAAGTGAATTCACGCTCTCTGATTGGCTAACTTGTAACTTGTAGGAGGAGGAGGCGTGCCCGTCAAGTGAATTCACGCTCTCTGATTGGCTAACTTGAAACTTGTAGGAGGAGAAGGCGTGCCCGTCAAGTTAATTCACGCTCTCTGATTGGCTAACTTGTAACTTGTAGGAGTAGGAAGCGTGCTCGTCAAGTGAATTCACGCTCTCTGATTGGCTAACTTGAAACTTGTAGCAGGAGGAGGCGTGCCCGTCAAGTTAATTCACGCTCTCTGATTGGCTAACTTGTAACTTGTAGGAGTAGGAAGCGTGCTCGTCAATTGAATTCACGCCCTCTGATTGGCTAACTTGTAAAAAAATGTTTGTTGGGTGCTCACGGTAAGGCGCGTCGCAGTAAAAACGTTTCCACCTTTTCTGATCGATAATATCGCACGTCTACTCTTGCATTACGACAGGCAACGCCAGTGCTAGGAAATCTACCCTTTCTCCCCCCTCTGCCAAGTCTCTCCTCCCTATTTTTCTCTGCTCAAAATTAAATTCGTCTCGCTGCTCCCATTATAAGATAATCCCGAATTATGTAACTAAAACTAATACTTCATTTACTTCCCGCCACAATGCGCGGCGCCCTTGGTGTAATTTTAGGGTTTGGTATTCAGTAGTAGTAGTAGTCGCCAGTCATACTCAGATCCGTGTAATGTAATACCAGATACCTGGAACCTCTGAGTAACATTGGGACTTCAATAATTTGATCGATTACAGACTCTTACCAAAACCCCTCTGCCGTGACAGTATTTCCTTCTACTGAAACGTCCAAAGATCCTGTCCTATTTTACCCTTTGTCTCCGTAATCTCAGATATTTGGGATTCACTTTCCATATTTATCAGACAAAGTTATATATTTTCCCTCGCATAACTGAGCTTTCCCACAGTAATACAGCTCCGTATGTGCAAATATCGTCAGTACCATGGAAAACGTTCATCATTATGCAATTATGACCGACTAATTAGGACATTTAAGTGTGACTTATACTGTGCTAGTCAGTGGCCATTGTCTCTCTAGTCTCATGTGCTGTTTTCTGTAGCTGACACTTTTGAACAGCTAGAATTGTTTTTCTTACCTCACAACACCATGTTCAAGTCACGAAAAGCTTCAAAAGCCAGAAATAAGAAAGGAGTGATTATCCTCTACTCGCATCAAGTAAAACACACTCTTACGTGTCTAGACTAAACGTCATTTAACCTAAGAAAGCCTCCTAGTTTGCGCCCAGCAGTTTTAACAGTTCAACCTTTGGCGCCTGTTATGACTCGTAAGTCTTTTGTTTTTGTGGTTGCTAGATGGGTAGCTTGACTCTTAACTCTCACACTACATGCACCATCCGTATTTTGAAATAAGAGCCAACCTTGGCGTAAACTGCGCGGGTACCAAAAATTCTGGAATTTGTCAACAACGAGTTGTAAACATGAAAGATTAGGAAAGAGACCCGAAGTTAACGATAAGATTGCAGTTGGATCCTTAAGAATTGTTTTGTTTGTAGTCTTACATTGATGTTTATTACTCCATGTTATTAAGGGACGGTGTTTATTTATGTGTCAAGTAATAAATTAGGCGCCATTTTACGATTTGTTATGAAACTAATTTGTCAAGAAAGAACCCGCATAATAAATAATTAACTTGAGGATAATTGTTCAATTAGCAATGATACAAACGAAGGGGAAACTGTAAAAAATATTCAGGACTTCAAATAGTTTTCCCTATTTACAATATTTCTGTAAGATATTGGAATGATACCTGTGTCCCTTTACAAATTACATTCAATTTGTTTTATTTATTGAAACTAAACTGCAAAACTGTTAACGATCTATTGCACCACAATGGATCAATACAAATAGTGATAAGGAAAAACAGACCACTACAGGGACCGATCAAACAATGTGAAAAGGCATTCTCTCAAAATGGCACGATGGTCGGCCAAACCTGACAAAAAGCAGACGGAGACAGCATCGCAGTTTCGGGTTTTTTCGCCCTCGTAAGTGCGCCGTAGCTAAAATATAACAAGACTCGGCGTGGTGAGATAGATCGTTCACGGTTTTGCAGTTTAATTTCGATGTTTTGTAATAACCTTTTCTATAAGAACGGTTTGGCTACGATTGGCCAAAATTTTAAGAACATACCAAGGCTGAGGCAAAAAAATAAGAACATAAAGTGTTGACTCAGCCTTAACTCCAATTTTCGACCTTCTAATAAAATGAAAACCAAGAGTGTACATTTTTAATCGAAAAGAAGAAACCGGCAACCCTAACATTTGACAATTTTCCGTGCCCAGTCTGTTCGCAGGCTACCTCCTCGTTTGATAAAAAGCTTCTACAGAGCGAAACATGTACAGAAGCAGTAGTCTGGAGAAAAAGTGCACGAGATTGCAAGGATGGAAGTGGAGTTACTGTTCATCAAATTTGATTTCGTGACAGGCTGCCAAGAAATCAAAATTGCCATTCTTGTGGAATTTTGACAGGATTTTTTTTGCTGTTATTTTGTCTCCTTAGTAATATTTATTTGCTTTAATCACTTTGGCGATTTAGTTTTCTTCCCATTTCAGGATAATAAAGCAAACTCCTGGCCATGATCGGTCGGGACACTGACACTGTCTCTTTAAGACCAAGTTTAATTTGTACTCGAGTTCCATTTTAAGTTTGGTTCCGTTTACAAAATTTGAGGGATCGGTTTTCTATTCTCGCTTTACATGCCACCCAGATGGGGTAGTCTGGCTAGCTCCATTCGCACTTCCCCGTCACTTTTTAACCGAAGTACCCCCTCCCCCTCTGGGACATGCTATGGATCTCTGATCCATTTACGAACGGGTGAAAATTTGGATCTGTATAGGTATCCATTCTGTACCAGTACAACACTTTGAATAATACTGCTGGGTTTTCGTTTTTGCTGTTCATTTAAGGCGCTAATCGTGCATTTGTCATGTATCTTAACCGGTATCGGCACAATATTAAGGAATACCAATACTAACTGTTAAACTGTATACCGGTTTTGTACCGATACAGTGAACAAAGGCCGGCTACCTTCTTGCTTTTCAAGTCCTTACTTTCTTCGGCTTACCCTCCGGTTCTTGCTCAGAACTATATTAGATCACCCTCCACCGCAAGCGAAATTTAATGTTGTTTAGTTTAACAATGTATATTTGCAGCTTTGAATACTATAATTCTCTTTTTTATTTTACATTTGGCGTAAGTGGCTACTTGTTTGTAGAATAGCCATTTTGGAAAGGCTAAAATCTTGGCACGAAATAAATGATGGGTGTTATGAGGATATTCTAATTCTTAAGGTACCTTAGAATAAATATAAATATATATATATATATATATATATATATTTTTTTTTTTTTTTTTTTTTTTTTGAAAACGATATCGCCCTAAGTAAGAGTTTGCGAGTGTGCTTGGCCTTGTTTTTTTTTTTTTTTTGTCGTTCAAAAACTAGCTCCAAACCCCCCAATATAAAAACTAAGAACTGTTGCTAGTCCTTTTTTCTCTCGCTCTGGTTCCCTTTCCCTCTTCTCTCTCTTCTCTGTTATTTTCGGGCTGATCGGGGTCATAAAACCCATGTTTGGGCTAATTGTAGTGAAATTGCTGTAATTTTCGTTGACCACGTTATCAAAAATTCAGTTATATATTTCAAGCAAACGCTGTGGAGTGTTCCAGAAAGTTCTGACTTTGGCCGGAAATGGCCTTTTTGGCATATATATATATATATATATATATATATATATATATATATATATATATATATATATATATTTATAATTCAACACATTGATACACTGCCCAAATATGGTCAAAAAGTTGTCGATATGCGTAATGTCTACATGACATATAACCAGCGATGGCGGTAAATTTAGCATTTTAAAGGAAAGTGAAAATGACTGCTGCTGGCAATTTCGTGTTTTGGGGCGAAAAAGTGTGTGAAATATTAGTTAAAAAAGGGAAAAGAAAGAAAAAAAGAGAAGAAAAGAAAAGAGAAAAAGTATTGTTCACATGATTGGACAAAAAAGGCGCGAAATTTTCGCGTTGTCGCGGTCGCGGTACTGGTCGCAGTGTTTCTTGGCGTAGCTGAATGAAAACTGGTTTAAAGTTTGACCGCTCGACAAGGAGTGAATGAAGGAGCACAATTTTCGTAAAATTCCTTTGGTAATCACCTCTGGAATATGATATAGGCTTGACGCTTCCTCAGAATAGTTTCTGATCTCGTCATTACGGCTGTAGGAGCTAAGAAACGAGCAAGTTTGTTAACAACATTGATCGACTCAGCTCGTACTTCAATGTTTGAAAATTTGGTGCTGATGGAAGGGAATAAAAAGCCAAATGAACTACAGGTATGATGGTTTAACCGTTTCTTGTATCCTTTAGCTGTGAATTTTTGTAAGACATAGTCCACGCTGCAGTTCTTTCCGACTTTTCGCCGCTATGTTTAGGTTCGTAGCCGTGTGTTTGTCCAATTTGCTTTGATTCTGAATTAACCTTTTCAAGATACGAAACACTTGTAACTAAGACATTCTATGCCATTTTACTGTGTTTTAATTCTGGTAGTCACTACTTTGTCCCGTTCTTTGAGTAGACGAAAGCTCTTCGTAGAAACTCTCAACTGATTGTGTACGCCGCTAAATTAATTTTAGCTTGCCAAAAGTTTCGGCATTCACTGCTTGTTGTTTAAGAAATGGTGCGAGGCAAAATATTGTTGTTAGCCTTTTTACTTAATGAAAGGTTGAATATCTCAATGAATTTTTTTCTCGAAACTGTGATTTGTTATCAATGTGTTGAATTACAAAACAGTTATAGTGTTCAAGCTTGCGCAATATTGACAAAGGCGCCACTTTCATTCATGAACCGTGTGATGTTGCAAGTTTCGCGCGGTAAAACATATGTAAGCTTTTTTAAAATAAAAGGCTTGGCTTGGATATTTTTTCTTCAAAGACTTCAAACTGTACTTTGTTATCAATGTGTTGAATTATAAAACTATTATAGCGCTCAAGCTTGCGTGATATCGCCTAATTTTAGCCGACTCGGCCTACGGCCTCGTCGGCTAAGTATTAGGCGATATCACGCGCGCTTTCGCGCTATAATAGTTAAATATCTGGATTTTTGAAAACGATATCGCCCTAAGTAAGCGTTTGGGGGTGTGCTTGGCTTGTTATTTTTTTGTCGTTCAAAAACTAGCTACAAACCCCCCAATATGAAAACTAAGGACTGTTGCCAGTCCTTTTTTCTCTCGCTCTCGCTCCCTTTCCTCTTCTCTCTCTTCTCTGACGTGATTTTCGTCGGCTGATCGGGGTCATAAAAACCCTTGATTGGGCTAGTTGTAGTGAAATTGCTGTAATTTTCGTTGACCACGTTTTCAATATATGTTTGTGGAGGAAAGAGACAAATAAACTACGCTTTCATCCCGTCAAGCCTGTTTCGTGGTTGCCCACTCATCAGGGGATTTTATATATATATAATATATATATATATATATATATATATATATATATATATATATATATATATGTATATATGGATGTAGGTGTCCCGTGTGTGTGTCAATCAAGATCACCCAACTCCTCCCCCCCATCCCCCCCCCCCCCCCCGTGTTTCCCGTCAGAAGTAAAATGGTCGGTTCATAAGTATGCATGTTTGCGCAAACCCTCTCACGGTTATTTTAAACTATTATGAGGAAGGAGTCAGAACACTTTTACCCAACACCATTTTATTGCTTTTTTTTTCATCCACATGTGGCAAATACTTAATATTGAAACTAAAAACGTTTTTCTATGGTAAGGCTAAAAAAAGTTAAACTTGTAGAAGTGTTGTATACTGAACTACTTTGCGCCTTAGAAATCTTGATTTGTGTTACTATATTTAAAGATCTTTACGTTAAGACCGATTTACACGGCACAACTTTGTCGCATGCGATTTTTTGTAGGACATGCTGCTTGCGTCAGGCGAAAATTGTACACAACACGCATCATATAACATTGTATGTGGCTACGATTGTCGAAGGGTTTTAAAACATGTTTCAAAATCCTACAACTTTTTTCGTGTTGCATGCAACAGTTGCAACAATATTGTTTTCCCCTCTCCCGCGCTCACAACAACAGTTGTGAGCGAGTTGTAGACTAATTTAGACGACGCGATTCGTGTCGTATGTATGGCGTGAGCAGGTTTCATGCGATAGTTGTAGGCAAAAGTTGTGCCGTCTAAATTAGCCTTTACTATCACTGATTATGAACATCGAGTAATTCCCTTACAGTTACTTCTGAAACACAATTGAAAATTAATCCGGTCATGTCCCTTAATCATTTTAAAAGCCACTGATCACACAAAAAATATAATTAAACAAACTAAAAAGCCACATGCTGTCTTCATTCACAGATCCTTTGGTAGTTATCAACCGTTCATGGGAAAATACGAATTTCGTAGTAAGTTTCCCATCGCTCGTCCCCGTCATCAAATTTTATGTGATACGAAGCATCAAAACAATCTTGACCATACTTTTTTACTTCCGTCACCTTACCAGGGTAGAAGCGGTAATCTTTCCACATGCTCCAAAAGCCAATGGCACGCTGACCAACCGTGATGTCAGATTGACATGGCAGTGTGTCAAGTACCACTGCCTCGGGGTCATCCTTCTTTAGAGTGATAGTATCTCCATCATCATATCTGACGAACACGGTTGTAGAGGTGGCACTTAGAACGACTCCGCGATAGTAAAGTCCATCTGTCCAGCGTGCAAACACTCGGGCGCCCACTGAAAGTAAAAGAAAATACATATTGGCTTGTGGTTGGGATGACAGCAACCTCGTTACCGGGGCTTCTCCATTTTAAAAAAAAATCGAGAAGCCCTGGGTACGAGGTTGGGACGACAGAGATCATTTGGGCTCCTGATTAATGCAAGATGAGTGTTCATATGCACACACATGCAATAAGCTTTTGTTTCACCCTACTGACAACTGACATACATGGTCTTAACGCCATGGAAGGTCTAGAGATCCGAGAAGTTTCTAAATAGAGTGGGCGAAGACACCTTTTAATATGTACTGAACAAAAAAATAGGTTGTTAGTATTATCGAAAGTAATCTCGCAATTGCTTTGGTTTTGCATTAGTACGCTTCGTGATTGGCTAACAAATCTCACGTCACTTTATTAACCAATCAGAAGTAAAACGAAAACCAATCGTGACTTGCTGGTACGCGTTTTCCCGCGTTTGGCGCCGGCTACATGTATCTGCTTCGAGTTTTGATTGGTTTGTCGGAATGTCTGCGAGTTCTGTGATTGGTCAGAGTAATTACTTTGGTTTTGGTTTTACTACACTCAATAGGCCATTTCCGAGTTAAGTTATGCCTCGTTTTCAAAGCGAGGCTAGGTGCACAACCTTTGTTATGAAAATGATTTTTTATTCAAATGCAAATAAAACTCGTTTTCATATGAAAGGTTGTGCACCTAGCCTCGCTTTGACAACGAGGCATAACGTAACTCGGAAATGGCCTATTGAAAACCTCTCTATTATACATGCATTACAAGTTCTGCAAACCTATTGTTTTTTAGCCTACTTGTATTATTTCTATAACCTTATATAAATGTTTCCACAGTTTTCATTTGATTTGGCAATCGTCAGTACTCAGCCTCGTGATTCGTGAAGGCCTCAGAAATATTCCAATCTTCATCCCTCCACCTCTAAACAGGTCAACTTTATTTCAGACAAACTTCACACATTTGTTGATCTGTTTTTTTTTTTACTAGTGGAAACTTGAAGGTTCATGTCGCCAGCAATCAGCCTTTCATTATGAAATTCCTAATTATTTACCCTTTCGCCCACGAGGAAGCACTAAACTACCAGATAAGCCTGTCACTGTGCTATAGGCGAATCTTTGCTGACGTCATTGTTTACATTTTGCTTCATTAGCATGCGAATCTGCATAGATAAGGAGGCATCATGCTAAACACGAATTGACTTCAAAAGTTGAAAGAGCTTGTTAAACTTAGTAATCTATGCAATTTTCAGCTTTTTCATGCAATATGTAAGGAAATATGTGCTATCAAAAACTGCAAAATTTCAAAATTGTTAATCAGTCGACCTCATCGCCTGAAGAAGACTAGCAGTAAGCAGTCTAAAAGTTGCGATTTACATCTGAAGTGACTACATCTTGAGACAAACGATAATACACTTTATTATTACTTAGAATTTTATTTTTAATAAATTTTTAAGCGTAAATATGAAAGTCTAAAATCCCCTTCCTCAGGATTGAACCTGTGACCTCAGCTAGGCTTAGGCTTACAATGCCTACACTACCAGACTTCTACACTATTAGAGTAACACCTAGTTTCTCGGGGTTTTGAGGCCTAAATTTAACTATATGAGCTGCTTACCCTAACCTTAACTTAAAGCTAATTGATTAATACATTATTTATGTTATATAATTCTCAATAAGTTGTCTGATTTCCTGTTGGGCCCTCTGATCTATCCCTTCAAGTGTCCTCCCACTTACCGCTATGAGGAGAATCTAATTCAGTCAACAAGGTGATGTCGTCATCAAGGTACATTGTTTGTTCGCCACCGCCATCAACAAAGACTAGGACTTTGGTTCGGGAATCAGATATACCATATATATAGCCTATTTTCCAATAATACCAAATTTTGAAAACGGTTCCCTTGGCATAAGGGACGAGGACGTGTTGACCAAACTCAAGTTGATCTCCGGTGAGTGGTTTATCTAGGATGACTGCTGAGAGGTCGTTGATGCTGTGAGTGATTTTGTCGCCGTCGTCAAACGCAATATGTATGTCTTCATTTTCAATGGAAGATACTGTGCCTTTCCAATACCAGTTATCCGTCCAACGAGCAAAGACCCGGTCACCAACTGTAAGAAAAAAACAATACTATAAACAATGAAGTAGAAACGGGAAACATCTGAAAACGACCCAAGATCAGGAGCATCCGATGAATAGTTTCTGTAGAGAAGCTGTTCGAAAGGCCTTAGTCGAGTTTTTTTTAGATGAAAATGTCTCGTAAAAATTTTGTTACATCGTAAAAATATAACGCCTTTTGTTTTCCATAGGGTTAAAAATGTCGTTTTGTGTACGGGAAAATGTCAGCTAGGTTTTTCGGAAAGGAGCAAGCGGCTCGTAAATTCGAGGGATAAAATTCCTTTCCCTTAACTTTTATGCTGCTGAAATATTCAACTGTTAGAAAGAACCGAAAAGGTCAACCTGATATATCAGCTTTCGCGTAGTTTCGTTTCAAGACATTAAAATGATACGGATAAATCCAAGCGTTTTTCTGAACATTCCACGTTAGATGCCCCTGAACGATGAATGGAAGAGATAGCAAACCAACGAGCGAAAAGAGTAACAAAGACCTAACGCACAAAAGCACATGCAGTAAAGGACCACACCCATATAGACTATTGGACCAACAGCAAGTGCCTTTTCCTCTTAAGTAAAATTGCCATAATTCTCAGTAGACACCAAATATATAAGAACCTTTTTAGGCCGACTTGTAAAATCTAGGTTCTTATACGCGGGTTTTTATTCTATCGCTATTGCTATTGTAGGTCGAATTTTGTAGAAGTAGAAGCAATTTCTTTTTCGTCAGGTTCACAACGAATAAACAAGTTAAACTGTTCTCTACTAGCAATGCCTGTTTTCAGTCTTTGCATGCTTACTGTTTCCTTTTGTTTATAACTTACAGCTCGATACCAATGCCGTCTGAAATAAAACTGATACTTACCCTTGAAAGCAGCTGACGAAATGGCAAAGACAAAAATCGACAATTCAAGGATCAGCAGAAACTTGTTCATAATGGTGAAGCCTGGTTGTGTAATGAAGGAGTCAGGTATCAATATGATTTTTACAGCACGGCCAAATCTGAAATAGAACACAAATAGTTATGCATTAGTTTATTCCAGCAGTGCCCATATCCCCCGGATAACCCCGGGGCATTAGCATTTTGTAAAAAACCCTTGGCAAATGCCTCTCATGGTGCCGACAAAAAAGCATAGGTATAAAATCATGGGATAACGCCTTCTTTCTTTTTTAAAATACAGCCTTGATGGTACGCCTCTCACAGGCAAGCGATTATTAAATTGTAATTATTTTTGTTTGCCTTTGAAGGTGATTGATCCTCGCTTATCATTTGTTGTTTGACTACAGCTATTTCAATTAACGTTGTCGGGCGAAAGCTCAAAGCTCAAAGCTCAAAGCCTACAAGTCAAGACCGGACGAGTAAACTGAACGCCTGTTCCAGGCATGCAGATAGTTGGGAGTGGCGACACGAAAAGAAACGGCGCGAATGAGCGATGCGACGAGCGGGAAAATCGTTTCTTTTGCGCCGCTCCCAACTATCTTGGCTTGTAGCTTTAAGCTTTCATCCGACAACCTTAATTGAAATAGCTGTATACACATTTTGTACAAATCCCAAATGGTTTACCGCGTGCATTCATGATCAGCTTTTGATTATTTTTACTTGATCTTCGAAAATAGCCTTAACACGGGGGATGCATCCAACGACGAATGCACAGGACACCCAACGAGGAATGTTTAGGAAAATGCTTGGCATGGCGTTGTACTGTTTTTCCAAATCATTTTAGTGTCTTTACAGGGAACCCAACGAGAAATGTTTAGGAAAACGCTTGGCATGGCGTTGTACTGTTTTTCCAAATCATTTTAGTGCCTTTACAGGACGCCAAACAAGGAATGTTTGGGAAAAAGCTTGGAATAGCGTTGTACTGTTTTTCCATATCATTTTAGTGTCTTTACAGGGAACCCAACAAGGAATGTTTAGGAAAATGCTTGGCATGGCGTTGTACTGTTTTTCCAGATCATTTTAGTGTCTTTAAAGTAAACAATGTGAAAGCTAATATAGTTTGATCTCTTCGGTTCTTTTAGCTGAATATTTCAGCGGCAGAAAATGTTAGGGAAAGGAATCTCATCTTCCGAATTTACCAGCTGCTTTTACATTTCCGTAAATCCTAGCTGACCTAATTTTGTATATAAACGACAAAGGCGAAATTTTATTTAACAAAACTCTAGTTTGTATCAAATTTCATAACGAATTTTCAAGATGATTTGAAAGCCTTCCGTGCGGCTTTCGCCGATACGATTCGTTTGGTGCGCCTGTTTATATAGTTCCTTCGTTCTTTTAAAGCAAAACTTTCAAGAATGAGAACTACCTACGTATAATCAGTTAATAATTTGAAAACCCCCTAAAATAAAAACGTCTTCCACTGTCTATAACTAGTGTTAAAAACAGTCAATTTCAAAAGGAAAACCGCACCAGCAAGGACTGTTAACTTACCACCTTTCGTGTCTTCTTCACTGTTCACTGTTAACTCCAACACTTCAAGGTAACACGGTGTCTGATGAGTGCTCGGTTATAAACAGGACTATATTCTCTTCTCTTGGCAACGATAAGATTTCAATGGAATGTTGATGCATCTTCAACTCATCCAGGGAGAACTCCTGACCCCATTTGTTGAAATGGTGGACAATAGTGGATGATATTAGAGGAAGAGAAAATGATATAGATTATTATCTGTCGACTAGAGTTCTATTGCGCGATGCTAGCTCGGGAGATGTTACTGTTTTCTAGGAAAAAAAATTAACTTATCTACTACACGTATATGGGAAACAGAACAATGACTTTCACTACTAAACTTGACAACCAAACAGTTACTTGGAAATTAAATAATAAATTAGTGGTTATCGGGTTTTAAAGTTGCCGCTATTGATCTTGAAATTGCAAAACGTGAATGATAAACAATGACATCCAGTCTGCATTTCCAGCATGTTACTGAACTGCACGAAAAACCTATTCAATTGCGTGTTTTTGATGTTATATTTATAAAACACCAATTTCACGAAAAATGTCAAAAAAAAAAAGGCAATGAAATTCATCACCCCCCATGATGGCCAGACAGTTACTAAGAAAACGCATTAAATATGTGGTATTTCTAGCTGTGTTGATCCTGTCTTGGCCAATTTTATTCCACATGTTGGATAACTCTATTCATGCGCAGTGGAAGATCTTGGAATCTTAAAAGATCTTACTTTTTCTAGGAAAACTTTTTGGACCGTTTCAAAACTTGTATGGGAAACAGAACACTTACACTATTGTACATGACAACCAAGCAGTTACTAACAAGCGTAAGCATGAAAGCGAGGCCTAAGGGCCACCAAACTTACCGCAAAATTCTGAATATGTGGCATTATTAGCTATATTTCATCTTGACTTGGCAAATTTTATTCCACATGTTAGATAGCACGAGTATGTATATTGCGCGATGCTAGGTAGCTTAAATTAAAGTTTTTATTTTTTGATCTACTTCATAGTAAGCTGAAGCTTTAAATATCTAATATCTAGTATTGGTTAGATATCTAATATTGGTCTGATACATTCATTCATTCGTTCGTTTACTCGCTCGCTCACTCACTCATTCATTCATTTATCATTCATAGTAAAATAAACAACATAGCCTTTGTCGTCTCCAGTTGATGACATTACCTCCCGTCTGAGATAGAACCGAATGGTCTTTGGCTGAGGATGGGCAAAATGGAAGTGGATTGCAACTTGAAAAATTGGCCAATTTGTCAGGTTCTTCCCTTGCGTCTTGGAAAGATCACTCAAAACTAATTATAGCTTGTTGTCCCTTCGAAGAATCATTTGATTATATGATTATATTGATTATATGCATGCATGCCCCTTTAATAAAACACCTTATTCACGTCTGTAGGCAAGAACTGCAAAAAGCAAAGAGTGGTGACAATTCAAAGGTATTGAATATCACCGATACATTTCAACTCTTCTGAGCAGGGTACAGCAAAAGACTAAAAGTCATATGATACAATGAACTAAATACGACGCGCTCTGTGATTGTTCGTTGCCTATTGTACTGTAAAACCAGAGACGTTTCCAATGTTCTTACATGTAAAACAGTCAAAAGTAAAGTTGGTTTAAAAATATTACATAAGCCAAAGCATAGCCTACTTAACAATAATTCTCTTATGAAGTATTGAAACTAAGACGTGTACATACATACAGCTGGTTAACCTCCGCCACATGCGTTTTCATAGATTGAGTTTTTGAAAAGAATATTTACACGAAAAAAATG
Organism: Cladopsammia gracilis; assembly: GCA_022457155.1. NCBI lineage: Eukaryota > Metazoa > Cnidaria > Anthozoa > Scleractinia > Dendrophylliidae > Cladopsammia > Cladopsammia gracilis. The sequence continues at coordinate 273,378 of JAJGOT010000748.1, read as the reverse complement.
CACGAAAAAATGGATTTACATGGGTGGCAAAACAGTAGTAAACACGTAGTAAAGACCACATTTGCACAACTTTGCTCATATTTGCAGCAAATCAAAACTTGATGTTTGCACTTTATTTGCAAAGAAAGCAAAGCTGGTAAATTCCACATTTTCTTTATGTTTGTTTGGCATGGCAAAGATGAGCAAATATGAGATCTTGCTTGGGGTAGCAAAGATATAGTAAATTTTCGCGCAGATACATATTTACACCACATTGGCACACAATTTGCACGTGAGCAAAGATGTATGTTTACATTCACTTTACACCCAGTGCAAATTTGGTTCAAATTTAGAGGCCCAAATTTGCTACATATTTGCTCAATGTGCAAACTTGAGTAAATTAATTTTTTCGTCCAGTGTTAGTTCAGTTTGACTCATCGATCAGAGTTCTGTGTTTCTTATCCTTAGTTGTTTACGGAAGCAAGTTTCTTTCCGTTCTCGTAAATTTTTAAAGTAGGTCCTGTCAAGGGGAGTGTTCTATTATAAGTAGTCAGTCAACTTAGGTAACAAAGTAAACCTCCACGTCCATGAAATATACATTGGCGAAACAGGGAGGAGACTGGGCGACCGTTTTCGAGAACATCTCCGAGACGTTGAAAAAAATGACAAAGACGCATCCAAACCAGTCGCGCGTCATTTCAATCTTGCTAACCATTCTAAGCAACACATGACAATCTGTGGCGTTTCCCTACACCAGGGCAACACAGAAAGCCATAAAAACGTAGAACAAAAAATCATCTTTCGAATCGGCACTCTCAAACCCCACGGAATTAACGAACGCTTTTCATTCAACTAATTTACATTTGTTTTTCACGTCACAAAATTTCCACCAATGGCGGAGCTCCTCCTACTATATAAAACCACACACTACCCACAATCCCTTGATTCGCTCCGACGAAGGGTTAGCGCTCGAAACGTCAGCTTTCTCGAATCTTTTTACGGTGGCTAATTTACCTTATCGACTCAGTCGATAAAACCAAATTCTTGTGCTTCACCCCCACCGATGCAGCACCACAGTTTCTCTAGAAACTAACCCCACTCCACGTCCATGAGTCTACAGGAAATACTTTGTACTCGCGTGACACTTATCTGTACTTTTACAATAGCAGATCTTATACTTTGTTCTCTCTGTACTATAATGAGTAAGTCATTTTGTAGACATTAGTCGGTTACTATCAAGGTTACAGGCAAAGTTGCTATCAGGGATTACAACCTGAGACAGAATAAACCTATGTTGCCTGAAGTTCTGACTGATTTCCTGCTGCCCTGAAGTTCTGCTAGGAGATCCAGAGTACCAAGGGCTTGTGACAAGGCCTTATTTCGCTGCAAGCGTGGTCGCTCAAGAGTTACGTTTTCCCGCGTTAAGTTGTATTGCTAGAGAAGTATCGTTCACGTTGCCATTTGTCATTCATTTTTCATAAAAAATTACATCCAATCTGCATTTTCAGCATGTTAACTGGACGAAAAACCTATTCAATTGCGTGTTTTTGATGTCATATTAAAACATCAATTTTACCAAACGTGTGAAAAAAAAGGCACTGAACTTCGTCAATTCGCACGATGACCAGACGGTTATGAGAAAACGCATTGAATATGTGCTATTTCTAGCTGTGTTGATCCTGACTTGGCCAATTTTATTCCACATGTTGGATAACTCTAGTCATGCGCGATGGAAGATCTTGGAATCTTAAAGAGTTCCTTTTTCTAGGAAAACTTTTTGGCCCGTTTCAAAAGTATGGGAAAAAGAACACTTACGCTATTGTACATGACAACCAGGCAGTTACTAAGAAATTTACTAATGAATTAGCGGTGATCGGGTTTTAAAGTTGCCGCTGTTAATCCCCGAGGGTGTTGATCTTGATCTTGATTTTGTATTTGCAAAACGTGTATGATAAACAATAGCATCCAGTCTGCATTTCCAGCATGTCAACTGGACGAAAAACCTATTCACTGATTCGTGCTGTTACTGTGGCATATTGGTTATATTTAAACACCATAAAACTTCACTCGAAATTTTCTCGAAAACGCTTCTATAGAAATTCTTAAAATTTTGCAGACCTTTGGACAAGTACGTCGGGTCGAAGATCCAGAGAGCGTTTTCCAAAATTATCTCTTGATGACAAGTAATTCGGTATTATGTAAAACAGGGAATGACGTCATAACTTTGCCATGGAAACTCCGATTTCGATAAAACTTACCACATCTGAAATTTTTATCTTTCTCTAGTACAGCTGTGGCAATCGATTTTCCGTTGTTTTGTTTATGGTGGTACACAAGTTTCTCAACTGAGTTAAACGGTATCGTCACTCAAAAACCCAGTCGAGCCGCATTAAGTTTATCCACTGGATTTTGAGTTATCTGGTGCAGGGTCGGACGTTATCCATGCACATTTTGACGATTTTCCGTGTCCAGAGTGGGTGGATGTTTAAAATATGTTTTTTTTTTGTTGGTTTTTTCATTTCCGGCGGAATACACGTCGTTTAAAATTGTAGAGGAGTTTAAGTAGTTTTATACAAAAAAATATGTTTTTTTCTTTCAAAACAATTTTATGGGAAAATTCCACCTTCCTGACATGTAGTTTTGTACTCTGAATTCAAAATCAGTCACTTTATTTTAGGTCGAATTCCCCATTGGTAAACTATTAACCAGCCCCTTAAGTTGAAATAAGGCCGCCTGTTATAAGCGCAATAACTTTCTACCAAATGGTCGGATGCCCATGGAGTCAACTTTACGTTGTGCATAAATGATCCATCTAGGATCTAACCCTCGGAAAACGGTGAGTTGTTGCTTGCTCTATTACTTTGGAAGGGAGGGCCGGGGGCATTAATAACAAAACAAAATAACAATAGTACAGTGGTTTCATTACTTCTGTATAGTTCCAGAAAATGAGGTTTTTTTTGGTTTACCTCCAAGAGAATTATATTTTTTCATGATTCTGAAAATTTCAGAAAATATGGCTATACCTTACTTACAAGTTGCTCAATCCGTGAATTGTATTATTAGAGAAAACGGGTCTTAAAATTAAGATGGTGGATTATAGATCAATTATAGTTCGGGGATGACGTTTGATGAGCATACTAATTAAAGTTAACAAATAGTTTTTAGTTGGTCCTCTGATAAACAATGTTTGACGTCATAGCATGGTCAAAACAGAGTGAGTAATTTATACGAGCGAAGCACAGGGAACCTAAACGCTTTATTAGCTCTAACATAATCATCGTTATTTACCTGTTCTCTTGTGTCCTTTTGAGTCGTTTTGGAAGCGATTTGAATCAGAGCGAAGACGGTTGACCTTGCGCGCACGTTTCAAATATTATCTTGTCTGTCTGTCTCCAAAACTAACGAAAACACAAAGGAAAAGTCAATCAAAAACTGATATCAACATAAATTCCAATCGAAAAATGTGATTTATTTTACGTTTAAGTCACTCGACTGTTTGGAAATTCGTTAAAACTCCGCTTCTTCGGTTCTGAAATATTGCTCCGCATTGATAAAAAACGTATGAAGTTCCTCGAAGCGAGATTTTATCCCTGAAAGCTCTTCTTTTTCCACTATAGCGGCTTCTGAGTATCCCTTAATTAGTATCCCTGTCTTGAGTAGCAAACTGCGAAAAAATGCAGGACTGAAAAACGACTTTGCACCGCCACAACAAGAGAGAGTTTTCATTGCATCCAACGTGACATCGGCCGTGTAGCCGCGCGGAAAACAAAGCTCGCTTTGGTTTCGAAATTGCTAAGATCCTGAATGTTGTGTGGCGTCATACGCGCATGTTTTGCGACGTCATACGCGCCCGCAAGCTAGCCCTGCCCAACGGCGGGCGGCGGCGGACGGCACACGGACCGACGCGCCCGCGAAACATTCTGTTAGCCATGACCATGAAAAATGACGGGCATAGGTTCTATGAGTATGGAGCACCGCAGCGGGCCTTCGGCCCCCGAGAGCTCCGTTACGAAATAAATTTTCAAGTCATTCGTTTATTAACCTTTCTTTCTACTTCTTTTCCTCCGTGAAAGTGACGAAAGTTTGCTGAATGAATTTTGGGGTTTCGCTTCCTCTTTCGACTTGAATAAGTTTGCCAGTCCTCCAGTTCACAATCGTCCCAAGTTCTGCTCCAAACGTTTGAGCTTTGACTGGTGTGGATTTTTAACCAATGGCAAATTTTCTATTTGATTAGATACGGCGACAATTCGCAGAAAATAGACAAAGAAAGCACACTGCTGTCTTTCAAACCAAACCAGCTGAATTTCTTCTTGAAGCTAAAATCATTTCTTTTCCCGCGCGTTAGACGCGGGTGACATAATCAATGACGTCGTTCATGTTTGAACTTTTATAAACAATAGCTCTCGGCCAATGAGCGCGCGGGAAATTTTATAGTTATTATAAAGTAAACGATAGTTGCTAGGGCCGTTGCTATGGGAAAATTTTATACCACTCTTCAGTTATCTTATAGTTCACTTGTTTAGTGCTGCAAATAGGCCATTTGCACGATGACGTCATTTTACTACTACTACCAGAATACTTCAGTTTTTTGTTTTGTAGTGCAAATTAGGGCTATTGTTATTTAAACCCCACTGGGATTACAAAATCTAAATAAGAAAGGAAAAACGAAATGAATTCTGGTAGTAGTAGTCAAATGACGTCATCGTGCAAATGGCCTATTAAGTGAAATTCTTTCAAAATGGAATTCTCAAGTGTTTAAAGATTACAATTTTGCCAATTTTAAAAAAATCGAACGATGCAAGCTAGACATCGTAGTTTTGTGTATAAAACCACCTTAAAAGTTTGTTGAAGAGTATTTGAACGTACATGGAGGCTGGATTAAATGAGCTAACCAAATGTCTGGGGGCATGCCTGGGGAGATGTTGAGGTTTCCAATTGATCGGCGCATTGCATGCTCTAAGCTGTAATGAATCGGTCCATAAACTAAGCAGCCAAGAAAACAGAACCGGAAAGCCCTTTCATTTCCTTCTCAAACGGTAAACATAAGTACTCTTTACTTGGAGTACTCAGAGAAAGGGATAAATGACTGACAGGACACAATTCATGGATCGTTCTTTTATTTTATTCGACCAATTAATTCTTATTCAAAAGCTACGATTGTAGCAGTTTTAAGAGAAAGATCACAGTCATTAAATCATTTGAACTTTAAAACTGACAACTGAAATTTAAGAATATAAATTAATCAAATGAAATTTGGTTAAATTACTGAATCCCAACTTAGTTTTAAATCGATCCTAGTTCTCCACGTTTCACACGACTTGGTCTTTTTAATTTCAGAGTAAACTCTGCTTTGTTTTTAAAACAGTTACAAGAAATCCACTAAAATTGAAAGCTGATGTTTTGAATTAAAAGCACGAACTGAAAATAAAGAAAACTAAAAGAAAATTTAGACTTTTCATTTGTTAAAATGTCATCCATTGAATATTGCAACTGGCTCTAGTCGATGTACATGACCCTGGTATGCTCGTTTAAAGTCAGTTTTAGTTGCAGTCGTGATACATGTACGTCCAGACGTCGTTATATACGCACAAAACGTAAAACGTACAACAAATTAAAAGCTTCCGATTATAAGGAAAATAATAATTCATTGTTTCCGCTAATTGTGGTTGGTTTGGATTTTTCTGTCAAACAACCTCAGTTTGTTTTTCTTTGTTTTTCATTTCTCTTTCCGTCCTTTTTTGAAGTTTTTGTCAGTTTCGTAGTAACCTGAAGCTAAATTCGGTCTTATTTCTATGTATTTATAAGCTAGCGTTTTTCTTCTTCGAGATCTTGCTTTTTCAACCAATTTTTAACTTCTCCCTTCCTCTGGCTGGTGTTATAAAACTGACAGCAGGTTGGTGAGCAACTTGGTGCACAGTTAGGAGAACAACCTGCAGAGCACTGGGAACCAGACAATCCCTGCAGGGGAGGGGGACGTGTGGCGTAAACCTGAGCGAGTGGCTGCGGATACCACTGTTGTGCTGGTTGTTCGAACGTAACTTGAGGTTTTGACACTGTAATCTGCATAGGTTGCGGTGGCGGAGGAGGCATGGCTACAGGTGCAGGCTGGTAAACTGACTGAGGTGCGACTGGGGCGGGAGCATACTGCTGACAACAGGACGACTGACACGAGGGCGCACATGACTGTGGACAAGGACTGGGGCATTGAGCAACTGGTGCCGGAACCTGCTGCTGACAACAGGAAGACTGGCATGAAGGTGCACATGACTGTGGGCATGGACTTGGACATTGAGCGACTGGTGCGGGAACCTGCTGTTGACAACATGATGATTGGCATGAAGGCGCACATGACTGTGGGCATGGACTTGGGCATTGAGCGACTGGTGCGGGAACCTGCTGTTGACAACATGATGATTGGCATGAAGGCGCACATGACTGTGGGCATGGACTTGGGCATTGAGCGACTGGTGCGGGAACCTGCTGTTGACAACATGATGATTGGCATGAAGGCGCACATGACTGTGGACAGGGACTTGGGCATTGAGCGACTGGTGCTGGAACCTGTTTCTGACAGCAGGAAGATTGGCATGAAGGCGCACAGGTATGCGGACATGGGCTGGGGCATTGAGTGACTACAGGGGTTTCGAAGCAACCTGTTTTATGGGTTTAAAAAGAAGTAAGAATAACAATCTTTATTTGGTTTATATGTTTTATATCTGTCTATTTGTTTTCATTTTTGCATGATTGTTTGTTTCATGTGATATGATTTCGATAAAAATTTATTATTTATTTCTTAGAGCCACCAGTTCACCTCAAGTTAAATAATTATCTGTTGCATTTGTAACCCCCTACGTTGACACAGTGAGGATATCCACGAGCATGATGAACAAAGAACATTGGAATCATCTGCGCGCGCATCCCGAATGAGAGGGAAACATCATGTACAGTAATGTCCACCATGATATAGCAATGTACCTATAGAAACCTGCATTGTATTCCAGTAAGCGGTGTTTTGAACCCGTAAAATTTACCTGCCGCTGAAACATTTCCCGTTCCAAATGTATCTATCAGTTTACCAAGGAATTTTCCAACGGCTCTGAATCTTAAAACAAAGAAAGCTTTGACCTCTCCAGGCTCCTCCGAGGAACTGCAAACAAGGAATACATCAGACTCAAGCAACGTTAACATGTGATGGTGATGGTGATGGTGATGGTGATGATAATGATGATGATGACGATGACGATTTAACTGTAGATATAAACGCACGTTTTATGGAGTAACCATTTAAATGCGCAAACATGACGACTTCAACACGGTCAAAGTGTGTAATTATGCGAACCCCACTTGAGTGGGGTTCGTGCATATTTATGAGCCTTGCTTCCTAGTAACGGTTGACGTTTTTTACGTCACGTCCGATTGAGAGTCTTAAAGTAAAAACTGGTTTCTCGAGGTTTTCGGTAATCTGAATTCGCATGGCACCCGTACGCGGATTTCGATTTGCTATTCGTACGGGAGTCCAAAACGTTCGACAATTTTCGATGTTATTCTTAACTTTTGTTGGTCCACAATATTAACGTTCGTTTAGCTTTACGAAGGGCTTCTGGTAAGCGATGTTAATTTGGCTCAGACTTTTTTGCCGAGTCTGTATACTCATGCGAGCGACTCATAGTGACAGAAAGTTTTCGTGTCAAAGAATACTTCTGTACGAATAGCAAATCGAAGTCCACGTACGGGTGCCGTACGAATAGCCACTGCGATATTTTTAATATGATTCTTTTCATTCAGAGGTCAAAGATGGATGTTGTAATCTTCGCAATTCAGAGAGATCTGATCACATCTCGTTCGTGTAGGTTTTTATGCAAATTTTAAGCTCTGGCCGTATTTTGAGCTCGTTGTTTACAAGTAGAAAGCGAGCCGTTCTTCCACGAAAGTTTCCCATTTCAAAGCGAAATAAATTCGGAAGGAGTTTAACATTAAGACAATTCCATGCGAGTGGTGTAAATCGACTGCTTTTATTTCGTTTTGGTATCCTGAGCCGGGCCTGGCCATGATCGCGTCGATCGAGCGATCAGTGATGCGTATTGTCTTTTCAGTCAAACAATGTTCTGTGTTTATAATTTCAATAAATTTCTGGAACGCTGAAGTTGATTTATCACTGAAGCAGGAACTATAAATAAGCTCCATTCAATATTTTTGCTCGAAAGGGTTGAGCGTTTTCTTTTGACGCCATCTTTTACTGCGATCGTTTCTTTGCGAATCTTGCGCTCATCTTCGATCCTTCGATTGCACTCGGAACTCCAGCCATCAAATGAAACCATCACTGCCTCTCAGGTTGAAGAAACAACGGTGCAGACACGCCAAACTGTATAATCATTGATCGCTTCTGCTTTACAGCCACGTTCAAAGTTTTCGAAAGCCATTCTCGTTCGCACGTTTCGTTTTCGCGGATTCAAAACAGGTTTTGATCGACGGAAAGAAACTGGATGCGTTGCTAGGATACTAGTTAATTCCAAGTTTCCCACGGTAGTATTAGCTCTAAACTGCGCATGCGAGGAATAATTACTGAATTCATAATGAATTACACACTTTGACCGTGTTGAAGTCCTAATGGCTTTCATGTGATGATGTTCCTTTTTTCGAACTTAGACGCCTAAGTTTAAAAGTGAAAGAATTAATTTCTAATTGATTTTTCCTTAATCATCTCGTCTCACTCCCGCAATAACGCATTTCACACACCTGAACTTGGTAAAGAATGCTCCTCGAAAATCTTTATCATCCTCGTACGCATCAAGTACCTTTAAAAAAAGACATATACCTAGCCAATGGTTCAAAGATGTGTCAGCTTATATAAGGAATTTATTGGGCTCTAGGGCCACAAACAAAAACTGGGATTCCTTTTTGGGTGTACTAGGCAGGGAAAGGGCTTTCAACAAAGTTCCACAACACGATCCGTGCTCTCCGATCTTGGAAAACGTTGTCAACATTTGAAATTTAATAATAATCTTTTATTAGAAACCAACGTAACCGTAAGGTGATTTACAGAAGGGTCCTAAAACTTTATAAAATACAATGAAAAACTAATTGAAATTTAAAATGAAACGAACTTTACTAGCTTAACGCGATTCTTTAAAAAGTCTTGTCTTAAAATGAGTCAGTTTCACGCAGAGACATCCTTAGATTGTTCCAGTCATCTGCGAAAAAATTGATAGTTGTCCAGTGCCCCTCCTTCCCCCCCCCCCCGCTTTTTTTTTTTTTTTTTTTTGCTACAGCTATTTTACTACATCGTTCTTCAATCTATTGTGTTAACTGTGAAATCTCTATTTATTACATGTAAAAGGGAGTGAGCAAAGAGATTGTTGAGTCACATGTACATAAAATGAATATATAGGTGGACAACTGTTATTGTTATATAGCTGGAGTATTTGTCAATACAACGCGCGCGTTGATTGGTTGATTCATCGTCACATGACATTTAACAAAAAAAACTGTTTCCCGCCAATTGTGCTGAGCGGGCAACATTTGCGAAAGCGGGCAACAATTTTGACGTCAGAGGGTAACATTGTACTGTTGCCCGCTAGCGCACGTGATCAGACCGTGACAAAAGGTGGCATGATTATGATGGATCGAGTGCTCGGCGCGTTTTTCAAACTGTCTTGTGTTTTTTTTGTGTGTGTGTGTGTGTGTTGCTATATAACAAATCACTTAATGACTGATCCCTCGGGAAACAGTGAATTTTGTTTCCCTCGAATCTCGATGTTTCCCTCGACTTCGTCTCGGGAAACATCGAGATTCTCGGGAAACAAAATTCACTGTTTCCCTCGGGACCAGTCATTAAGTGTTTAATGCGACCACCGTGGATCAAAAATAATATCGTATTAACGAGGTGATCGGATAACAAAGTTTCTGTTCAAATGAGAAAATTACAACGCAAGCTTTTGTTCGCATCCCAATTGTGATGTGGTAATAGCGAGGCGGTTAAGCGACCTATATTGACGATGTTTGTAAAACCGGATTTCAATGTATCTACAGAGTATTTCGTTCTCACCTTAACCTCGATTTCCCGTCTTGTGGATTGATAATTTCCATTTGATGAAAACAGAAAATCGTTGTCCCAGGGCTTCCCGGTCTTAATTTTAACGAGGAAGGATTTGCCTAAAAATTTATTATATAAGTATAAAGTAAGCCATGACTCTCTAAATATCGATAGCTTTATGAATAAATACAGCCGTCAGTCTGCATCTAGATGACTTTTATTTCCGATGTCTATATGTGTCTTGCTTATGTCTTGCATTGTATTGCATTGCATTGCATTGCATTGCATTGCATTATATTATCGTCTTAGCCACTTTAGATCAATTATAGCATTTAGGGCCATTATTGTCACCTCCCTTTACGAACGTGCCCTAACACATTGGTTACTAAATTTACACATAGTGATTCAAAGAGATGTAAATAAGTGGCCCAGGTAATGATTCTATAATTTAGCCGTCTGTTTTGAACTTACATGTAAGATTCCTTATGTCATCGTCCTTGCCAGGAAGGGAGTTGTTACTTGAATTGTCACGAAGCTTATGAAGCGAGGCTTTCACAATCTTTGCAAAAGAGACAGCTTTTGGCAAAAGAGGCCGTTTTGGTCCTGTATTTATGTTCGAACTGCTGATTTTCGTTTCTCCAAGCAGGTTATCATGTTGAGACGGTCCTGTAAGATTAAAACCAAAATATTGGCAAAGGTAGTTATTGCTTAGGAGTAAGAATAAGAATAGTTTATTTACTGTTGATAACGTAGGGCGGAGCCATTCGCCCAGTGTCCTGAGCCAGCCAGAGGCTGATGTTAAAAACGCTCAACCATACAAAAGTATTACAACAATTGCGATTATATAAATACAAATTTAAAAGAAAAAATCGAAATCTAAAACAGCTAAATCCTTAGAGGCACTTATTTCACTGATACCCAGCCAATTTTGCGCCCCTGATGTGCGGAAATTTCTGATTTCTGAATTCTATGTTTAAAAAAAGTATATCGCGATAACATAAAATTAAATGAAACAAATTAAAAAAATCAACTTGTTTAAAAGACAAAAGAGGCGTGTGACAAATTCAGAACCATATGTAATGTGGTTGCAATTGCTTACCTTTGCTTACTTTCAAAGGTCTGTTTGGTAAATCTAAATGCGGCGTTTCAGCGATCTGGTCGGCGACATTTTCCTTCTCTGTAAGTGCAATGGAAATATTTAAGATCATAGCAGCTCTTAAACCCACACCAAACCAATCCCCGCGATATTGCCCCTTTCAATAGACAATACATTTATCTATGTTTGATCATAGTTTCATATGGCCAAAGCGAATACTTGTTTCTTACCTTTTTGAACAGGAGTATGTTGTTTCGGCGCACGCGGCTTTGAAGAGTTCTGGACTGCATCATACTCATCATCTATAAGTATTTTGTAAAATTAGTAATCCCTGCAAAGCAGGAGTATTTGGGAAGCGAACGAGCTCTGAGTTTTAAAACCCGCGGACTGAAGCGAATCAAAAGACGCAAGCAAAACTGTGGGAGTCAGGCTGGAAGGCGAAGGAGTGGGGAGGGAGAGAGGAAGAAAAAATACGTCTGCCCGCACTCATTATTCATTAAGGAAACTGATATCACAGGCCTTGTTGGCAGGCTTTTTTTTTTCTCTTCCCCGCCCCCTTCTCACCCCATTCACCCCTCCCAGTCCCCGACGTTTTGCAAAATCAAAATGACGACCAAGCACTAAATTCAGCACTCGCCACATTGTATTTTACAATAATTGTGTGAATTCCCGCGCGCTGATTGGCTCATTTCTATGGTCGATAAGAGTATAGACCATGAAAATGACGTAACAGGTAACGCAACGCGGTGAGTTTTGTCAAACTGTTGGCGTTGCGGGTTCTTCAAACAGTGAAAAATGCACTTAAAACTGGAATTCTTCAATGATAAGAATGCTCTCTCGTCAGTTAAATTTAGTTTACAATCAGCTAAACTTGCCTGGAATTAAGTGCGAAGCAAAAAGGACAAACAACTTGCCGTAGTTTCACGGGAAAATCCGTGGAATTAGTCGCCGGTGCCCGAAAGAACTAAAACTGAGCTTAAAACAACTTGGAGCAAAGATTCATCAGATTACTCGAAGAGGCATTTCAAATTTGAAAAAGGTTAGCTTTGTAAACTGTGCCTAGTAATTCTATATTTGACTTTGTGTGAGGTTATTGTGCTCTATTTTGCGATTATGACGTCATTTATATCGTCAATAAGAGTACAGACCATGAAAAAATGCGGTCGATTTGTTAAATAGAGGTTGCCGAAAGGAAGTGGGGTAACTGAATCTGATTACTGAAATCAAGCCCACCAGATATAAGCCCTGCTACATCACTCAGGAAGTTTGTCAACCCCATTACATCCGTACAATGATAACCTTTATTTAGAACTGAACGACTGAAATGTTAATAATAAGTTGGTCTAAACTTCCGTTCAAAAGGCCTCTTCCACAAAACAAAACGACCCTTACGATTTTACAAAAGCCCACGACTTGTAAATGAGATTTTAGAAACTCTAAAGAATAAGAGGCCAGGCAATTCTTCCTCAGCGCTTGGAACAGTGGAACAGGCAACATTCTACTCTAAGACAGACAACTCTCTCTTCGATGTACAGACAAAGCTGGTACTAAATTAAAGTGGTTTATTTGTATTTTATGTAGTATGTTGCACTCTCAAAAAATTAATTAACAAACTAAGCTCAGCTTTGTAGAAGACATGTCAACACATACCAGTTCCTGTTATAGGATTCTCCTGAGATTTTCCATCACTCTTATTTCGATTCACAAAAGAAAAAGGCTTGAAAACTGCAGAGAATTCGTCTTTGTTGCCTTAAAAAATGCAAACACTTAATATGAATTGTTTGAATTACTTTTTATGTGGTCAATTTTAACTGACCGGTACCCATATGAGCTCCAAAAGCACAAATATTTATAAGGTCCCCGGTAATAAGCAACTGACGACGCTTGAAATAGAACATAGCATAGCAGACCTTTTTCATAAATGACGGCCGATCTATTATTCTTTTATATTCATGCTAATCAGTTAAAATAGTTTTTACTCCAAAATGAGGCTAGTAGCGCTAATCAACATACATATAAAAGATATAAATCGGATATATTACGTTACATGCAGTAGCTAGAATAATGATTTTATCATTTTGATATGAATTGAGTTTATACCAGTTACTGTCAGTGAATTTTCATGAGATTTGCTGGCGTTGGGATTTACAGCAGCCAAAGGTTCGTCCACGATAAGAAGCTCGCTATGGTCACCTAGATAAGGAAAAAATATATGATCAGATATTAACATATATATATATATATATATATATATATATATATATATATATATATATATATATCAGTTTTATAATTTCAATATGAAAGGAACCTATATTGAACATGCCTTTAACCTGCCGCAGAATTTATTTCTGAAACGGTTAGGCATGCGCAATAGACCTTATTCGTATTCACCATATTGAACAGTAACTATTTTCGCAGCATCAATAATTAGCCCGTAACGCGGAAAATGAGAAACATCTTTAAATTCCGTCGTGTCGGACCTGCGCGCTACTGGTATGATGCATCACGGCCCTCGCTTGAAATAGTACGGTTTCAATCGACTCTCGACCAATTCAACGGAGTTCAGTGGAGGTGACGTTAAAGTTTCGCCTCTCCCACCTACCCTGGTGGCGGTTGACGCCACACCCTAACACTCGGCACACACACAACAGTCCCCAACAGTCGCGGTATCCTCCCATAATTTAGCTTCCCATGACGGGGTAATAGGTGTGCAGTGAGGATATATTACTTTATTGCAATGGAGGTTCATGCCAGGGAATATCATGAAAGTAATTGCGCGCATTTAAACGATTGCCCCGCATGAGCCTCCACCGACTGCAAGCTAGTTCCAGTTTAATACCACGGAAGAATAAGAATATGGCCTATTGAAAAGATTCTGGCACAAGCACTTTATTCCATTCTCCGGTGATTCTTATTTTCTTTTGCATAATTATAACATTTAACATATATAACTTATGCAACTTGTCCAAAATTTAATCATGACTGAAACGTTAGCTTCAGTTTGCAGTTGCGTATGATTGTGATGAACTTTCTTACCACCATTGTCTTCTTGATCATTTTCTACAGAGCTGGTTGCATTGTGGGAGTCCGCATTGATAGTCTCATTACCTGAAAAATTAAACACATGTAGTTGAAACTCCTTACTACTGAAGCCAATGAGACAGGCCCAAGTGGCCGCATTACAGAGGTGCATGTCTGCATTGTGGAAGTAGGGAATGTAAGAATATTGTTCTCTTCGAGACCAAGAGTATTGTCCCTAATAGAGAGGTGTCCGCATCAGCGGACTGTCCGTAAGGAGAGGTTCGTGTGTACAGTTGAAGCTCTCGTAAGTAACACCTTCGGGATTTATAAACGTGGTCGCAACTAAAGTTGGTCACTTACGAGAAGTAGTGCTCAACAAAAGTACGTTGAGGCCATGGAAAGCCTGCAACATGCCAAACAAATTACTCATATATAGTAGTTAGGGTTACTGACCAACAGTATGATGGTCGCGTCGATGATCTCATTGGCTGCTTCGTACAAGTTTATGGGCATTTTAATTGACTCAACTTACATTTGTCAACTGATCAAGCACTTACCGATACAAGTGAAATCTCCCCATAAGTCGTCAAAATTCACGTGTCCTTTTCTTGATGCATCAACTAGACGTATTTGAGCAATCTTGTGTTGAAATTGTCCTACATTCCACTCTCTTCTTCGCATGCGTTCACGGCAATCGTCAGCGAACGCCTCTCGTGCCACTTGGCCATTCACGAGTAGCTCGACTCGAATCTTCCCCGCGTCACAGCCTCCGCCAAACAGAAATGACAATTTCGAGCCAGTGATACGGAACTTGGGAGAGGTCAGCGTGCCTATAGGGTAATCACCTGTCAAATACCCTGCATCTTCGTCAGGTTTGGACCTGTTTTCAAACGTTCCTATCCACCAATCACCTTGCACATTAGTGTCGACTTTAGGGTCCCGTATGTGGGCATTGTCCCCGTATGTTGGCTGGTTATCGAAGGCGTCTCCGGTTTTGTTCCATTTAGACAACGTTCCCGTGCCTTTCTCGAAATCAAAGTCTTCACAGTTACCTAAAATTTTTAGAATTAAAATTTGAGATTAAAACAACAAACAACCTAAGCATTCCTAAAAAAACGCAAAATCAATATCCCATCAGTTATACTTTGAATAGTCAGTCAGTCAATCAGTCAGTCATGCAGTCAGTCAGACAGTCATTTAGTCACTTAGTTATTACTTTTTGATTTAGTTACTTAATTACTTAGTGACTTAGTGCCTTGGTGACTTTGTCAACTGTTACTTGGTTACCTAGTTACTTGGTTGTTAAGTTCATTTAGTTACTTAATTTGTCTGTTACTGTTACAATCACCCAGAATGCTATAATTTCCTTTTGCGACATATACTTGCAAGGCCAAAATCCAAGCCTTGTTTTCTGTATTTCTTGAGGCCTAGGTCAAGCCTTACATTGATATAGTCGCCTAATTTACAATGTATCTATATAAGTTTCAAAGCAAAGTCCAATGTAAGCCAATCTCGGTAAGATGTTATCAAACAAAGGTCCCAGTCAGCTCTGTCTTATGTTGCCCTCGTGCCCTTACCTATAATGTAATAGCGCGTGTCCCACTCAGTTCATTCTTCCATCGCTTCGCACCGGGCATCAATATCCCCCCCGAACCTACCATGACTGGAACCTTTGTCAGTTTAAGTTTATCAACCGCAATGTGTTTTCGTAGTAGAATTGCTTATTAATAAATTTGGCGGCAGGGAAGTGCAACCCTTGGCTGCACTTTACCCCACAGTTAGGTTTAGCCCTTGGAGATAGGTCCGGAGAAATATCCATTCCAGGGTGGGTACCCACGGTCCCTAGTCCCCGTAACTAGGGATATGGGCTTCACCCTACTCGAGACAGATCCGGACCACGTCCAGGGTGGCTACCCACGGTACCACCTGGTCTGCTCTCCCCCCAGGAGGCACTTCTCTCCTGGTTCCAGGGGGGTTCCCCAGCGGCGCTTCCCTGCCACCCTGATTTTACCCATCACCTATGTGTTGTTGTCCTAAATTACCGTAGATATCAACCAGTCTGCCTCGAAAGAGGATCATTAAATGCACATTGAGATGATATATATGAAATAAATCATATATGAACTGCGGAAATGAAATCAAATGAAGAATGATCCTCGCAGTTGTGAACGCAATTTAAGCAATTGCGAAAAGAAGCCCGAAAAAAATTCAGGACTTCACATTACAAGTTAAAACAGTTGTACATTACAAGTTAAAACAGTTGTTAAACCAGTTGTATGAATAAAAGTCTATATAAATAAGATTTTATAACTGTCTGTTATAAAAATAAAAATCTGGGAATATTCAATTTCACTGAGGAGTTGGCAACAGTTTGATTTGTGCGCCATTACAGTTGAAAGGATGTGAAGAGTCAGAGGCTTTTCGTGGTTTGTTGTGTCATCAGGTGTCATTGTGAAATCCTTTTTCCGTGCATGATTAATTAGTCAGGACGATAACCATAAGTATAATTGATTGGCTATAAAAAAAAACGATTGAAGCACTTATAGGACAGTGTACGCGTCATGCCACATACGTGCGTCTTTGTAGGACAGTCGCACTTGAATAGGTTCCTTTTTATATGTATGTCTCTCTGAAAGAAACTGTTTCCCTTCTATTCGCTTAAAAGTTAACCCTTTAACTCCCAAGAGTGCCAAAAAATAAAATTCAAGAAAAATATCCAATTTTATCTTGTAAAATACTGAGAAACAAATGGTACCATGCAAAAGTACTGCCGAATAGGATTCATTTTAATGGTAACACCATAGCATTTTGTGCGACAGACTCAAAAGTTAGAACTACATTACATGTCTCCATATTTGACTCTGGGAGTGAAAGGGTTGAAGCTTCTGCTATTTTTATCAAACTTTTGGTAACAGGACTTATTGTCGTCCAATTCGGTCTGTACTGAATCATACTCGTGATTAACCAATCACTTGTATAAATACAGACCGAATTGGACTTCACTCAGTGCTATTTTCATTTCTAAGCCATTTATACGAAGACGATTGTTTATCAAATGTAGACACGCCCACCTTTTGCGATATCTGCAGAAGCTGAAAGCAGTACCAGAGAGACCGCATAAGTCCATGGCAAAAATCTGGGTTAAAAACGAAAGAGTAAGAAAAAAAATCCGTAAGTTAACGGACGAAAATCACGCAAATAATGAACACAAGGCAGACATTAAGTTCGTCTCTCAATGTCAAATTTCTTGCCAATTCTTATACGCGTCATTTACCATTTTCAATAGCATAAGACCTCGGAAGGGCAACCTCAGTAAACTCTGTGGTTTTTCAGTGCTATAGAAACGATTAATTTAATATTTATGGTTTCGACATCGCAAATAAAATCACTACCTCTGGTTAAACTCATTGTGTTGTAGCCCGAAAAATAACTTTCTTTCAGATTAATTCTATGACGTGCTTGTTGTATTCACAGATAGCCTTGTATAAAAGCAGCTACGTTTTGTCTGGCCTATTATTTTGACCAGCCTGTAAAACCAATTGACATTTGTTTGTAACTTTGACAAAAATAAACACAACAATCAACATACCTTGACCCCATGTTGCTGTTAGGACTTCTTATTAACGACGCATCACTTTTATTTTATACCCTTTGAATATTATGTTAAAAATATGTTATTGGTTTGGTTTTGTAGGTGAAAAGAAATTCTTTCACTAATACTATTTGACGCCAGTCTTTCAGACACTACACAGAAAGCATTTGGCCACCTGCCGCAGTTCCCGGTGACCCTATTGTATTTTGATTTACATGATAGGATTTTAACTTAGAAACCTGTCAAAGGTCACATTGGACGACAATTCTGCCATGATAATAAAGAGATAAAAAGCCACCAAATAATAATTTCCCTGTTAGCCGTGATCGTCAAAGTGTATAGTATTCCGTGCGTGACGCACGATTTTTGACCTAATCGATGCCCGCCATTTTTAAATAAATTTAAGCTTTAAGTTAGAAGCGATGCCCGCCATTTTTTCAAATTTTCGGTTATTTAGTTTTTACTCAAAATAATTTCATCCCACCCAACTGTGTCGTACAAACCAGCAACGATATATTTTCCTTAGCAAGGGCCTGGTCGCATTACAGTCAAAAACAAAAATTAGCCCGTGCAAAACACATTGAAAAATTGAAACCGCAAACGGAAGTTCCAAAAGTTTAATAACATTTTTGAGAATCGCACTGTCCGTCCATGCCACAGGGAACCCAAACGCTTTATTAGCTATAACTAATCATTTAATAAAAATATTGTTATTTACCTGTTTTCCTGTGTCTTTTTGAGTCGTTTTGGAAGCGATTTGAATCAGAGCGAAGACAGTTGCCAGTTGCACGTTTCAAATATTATCTTGTCTACCGCTTCGTAAACACGACGCGCCTATTACGTCTCAAGTTTCCATTATTATTATTTAATATATATACATAGCCCAAGCCTAATAGCGTCGCACTTTGAACAACTTAACTAAGGTGAAATTTAACTAAGGTGAAACTTAACTAAGGTGAAAGGTTGGAAGCACAAGAATTAAGATTGACGAACGGGCTATTTTCAATTTTAGCAATTCTCAAAAACAGTATTACGCGACCGTCTGCACAGTACATTTTTATAGACCGTACAAAAGTTCACAAAAACAACTTTTCTCTGTCTAGAATAACTAGTACCACTAGTTTCCGAATAAAATACAGTTTATGTTTGTCAAAAATTGCTCGAGAAACTGATTTGAAAATCAAAAATTGCAAAAATACACAAACATATTTGCATAAGGCGATGCGAGTGAAGATAGAACTGTACTATAAAATCAAAGTCTTGTTTTGTTTACATAAAATCGCTTTTCAATCTATCTAATGAATGAACAAACACATAAAAATGGACAACACAATCTTCTTTCGAAAAAATTTATTCAAATCTCCATTAGTTTACGTTTAAAAGCAAAACGCGTACCATTTAATTATAGCTCATCGAGTTCAAGCTTTCTTCGATGAAATTCAAGAGATCGATACAACTGAATTTAAGCACGTTTTAAAATCAATTCTCCAAAACTAACAATAACACTAATAAAAGTCACTCACAGATTGATATCAACATTTATAATATAGAGGGCAAAATTACTGAATGCTGATTGGCTGACGAAGAGGGCATTTTTTTCTTAATTGAGGGCAAAATTACTCGCTCCTGATTGGTCAAGCACCAAAAATTCTCACTCGTGATTGGTTGAGCGCGTCGTTCTCGTTGCATTCAGTTGGCTTGGCGGGATTTTGAAGAAAATTTGCAAACGGAACGCTCGCATGTTTCGCCGGAGATTTTGTTATAAAAAGGAGTGAAATCGGAAGATACCTATGAAAGGAATTCTACAGGTGAATTATAACATTTCACACTAAACAGGAAGCGATTATCTGTGTCAAATCTTGGATTAACTAGGCGCCTGCAGGCCACTTTGCGACGTTGAAGTCGATTGAAGACCTCGAAGAAATTCATTCATGGCGACAAAAGGTTTTGAAGTTCCATCACTTCATTGAAAAAATGCGGATTTCTGCGGACCTAAAGAAAAGAACTTCGACAGATTTTGCTGAAAGGGAAAATATACGTTTAACAGGAGAAAGAATAAGGCTAAAAGAAGTGAAAGAAAGCAATTAAATCGCCAAACGTGCAAGCAAGTTTGAACTCTCGCCATTTGTTGTTGTTATCAAAGTGGCAAAAACTTCAAAACACAGGTACGCTTAAATAAAACTTGCTTTGTTTTTGTCGTAAAGTGTCTTTTATCGATAAAAATCAGGCTATATTCTCTAGATGTACATAACAGCCAAATGTATCTTTGACCGAATAGAAATTTATTTAACCACAGTAAGTTGAAAAGTTTTTCTTGTCAGTTGAGTGAGAGTATTTTCACTTCGGGTAGTTTCAAGTCTGAGTGACTCTTAAAAAGTCTGAAAGGTTTCCCTATAATTTTGCCCTCTACATTATAAACAAGTAATCACATGTTCCCTCGTAAAATTAAGGATTAATATCACTTGTGTTTTCAGAAGCTGTAGAAATTGCCCTCGTCGCTTCGCGACTCGGGCAATTTCTACAGCTTCTGAAAACACGCGTGATATTAATCCTTAATTTTAATTTACTCGGGCCCATGCGATTACATATACAAATTCTCATCGAAAACTGTAATCTGTTTTACCTTTAAGTTCCTCGCTTGCTTGGAAATTCAAATCTCCGCTTCTGGTTCTGAAATCCGTAGAAAACATTGATAAAAACGTAATACATGAAGTTCCTCGAAGCAAGATTTTATCCCTGAAAGCTCGTCTTTTTCCACTAAAGCGGCTTCTCAGTATCCCTTAATTAGTATCCCTGTCTTGAGTAGCAAACCGTGAAAAAATGCAGGAAAATAACGACTTAAATTCTCCGCTAGACACAACAAAACAACTAAAGTGTTTACCGAGCTCACGGCTGTGTGGCCGCGCGAAAATCAAAGCCTTGCTTTCAAGATCCCGGATGTTGTTCAAACACGGGCGGACGGACACGCGCCCGCGAAACATTCCGCTAGCCATGACCATGAAAAATGACGGCGATAGGTTCTATGAGTATGGAGCTGCGCAGCCAGGCCTTCGGCCTGGCAAGTGCTCCGCTATTAACTCTCCTCGGGGAAGAGAAAGAAGAGAAGAGAGAAGAGTTCTCTTCTCTCTTCCTGTGGCTGTTAATTTGAAACCCGAGATTCTCCTCCGAGGAGAGTTAATAGTTAATAATAATGGAAACTTGAGACGTAATAGGCGCGTCGTGTTTAGGAAGCGGTAGACAAGATAATATTTGAAACGTGCAACTGGCAACTGTCTTCGCTCTGATTCAAATCACTTCCAAAACGCCTAAAAAAGACACAAACAGGTAAATAACAACATTTTTATTAAATGATTATGTTATAGCTAATAAAGCGTTTGGGTTCCCTGTGTCCATGCTATGAAAAACATACCCATAATGACATAAAAACAAAAACATTCCACAAAAAGCGTGTTCGTCCGGAAACAGTTTCTTTTGTTTTCTAAGATTTTTTTCAAAATCGGCCTGCCCGCCTATACACTACGGCGTCTTTGAAGGTCCTATTAAGAATCTTGATGTGATGACAGATTTTATCTTAAACAAACACAACTTTGATCAAAATTTCCCTAGTGCGACCAGTCACTAAGTAGTTATTAATATACAGTTTCATGATCGCTTACTGGATCAGAATATGTCGTCGACAAATCATTTTCGGGGAAAAATTTTAAACTTTGTTTTAATCCACGTTTATTCTTTGTTCAAGGATGTTGGAAACAATAATTGAACAATAACTAAAATGTCGTTAAAAATAATCAACCCTCCACCTTTTCATGGTTCCTGTAGCCCGGGTTGAGTTTCAATTTCAGTTACAAATACCCAGCAAATAAACAACAGAATCTGGTCGCCATGTCACATTAAAATTAAAATATCAACTGAGTTAATTTGTTGCAACTTTTTAAGGTGTTTCCCTCCAGTTTCCATGCAGCCGCACCGAACGTTTTTGAGCGGCCGTTTAACTAACTTTCCTTTTGAATTAGTACGAAACTTGCACAAAATATTTTCTTTAGTTTGAAGTTTTTAAGAGTGTAACAATTTTGTAAATTGCATTTAAAATTGGCGTAGATAAACGAGAAACATTGAAATCACTTTCAAGAGCCTAAATTTCGAGCGATTGCGATGGCATCTAGAAAAACCAAAACTATTACGATATACTATGGCATATTGCAAACAGAATATCTAAAAACTATAACCTTTTGTCGAGCCGATTTTGAGTAAATTTGAAAAACATTTCGAACTTGTGATTTTGCATGCGTACGAGCGCATCCATAAGTTGCTCAATTAAGCTTATGAGTGTTTTAGGTGAACTTTATTATTTTATTTGACCATGTAATTTGTTGTTATGTTTCAATCAAGATAAAACTTCGAGACAATGTTATTCATATAATAGAGAAACGACCATAAAAGTTTAAAAAAAAGTCTATCTCGCGGATTTTGAAATATGTAGAAAAGCGCTAAAACTACAATATCAAGGACTCAGTCAAAAAACTATGGTTTCCCATAGAAAATCGAATCTCCAAAACTAAAACAAGAAACGCTTTCAAACTTTCATACTTTCATCTCATACACTAAACAAACATTTTGGCGTAAATTTGAGATTGAGAAATTATTTATTTACATTTACATTTACATTTACATTTACATTTACATTTACATTTACATTTACATTTACATTTACATTTACATTTACATTTACATTTACATTTACATTTACATTTACATTTACATTTACATTTACATTTATTGATTCGGTAAAGTCTTATTATATCACACCGACTGATAAAATAAAATAAAACAATAAAATTCATTAGTTCATCAATTAGAAAAAATTAAAACGAGTTTCTAAAACAATTTGAACTTTGACTAAAAAATATATAAAGAGCTTGAGTTAACAATCTCCTCTGGGAGACAGTTTCAGTCAACGATAGTTCTTGGAAAGTATGAAAACTTAAAAACATCCGTATTAGCATACTTAAATTGGTGACTTCTTCTTGTCCGAGCCTCAGGGTGATTGGATAGGTACTTTGTAGTTTCCGTATCAATCAAGTTATGACTTAATTTATACATGATCGTCAATCTAGCCTTTTTCCCTCTCAGTTCTAAAGTATCCCATCCAAGGTTTTTGATCATGTCTGTAACACTTGCATATCGGCTATAGTTCTGTGAACAAAATCGTGCTGCTTTACGTTGTACCCTTTCTATCACATCCGCATCTTTCTTGAGGTGTGGGTCCCACGCTGCGCATGCATATTCTAGCTTGGGTCGTCCTATTAAGCTGTATATGCGATTTCTTTCACTGGTTTGGGACAATTCCAAAGGTTGCGCTGTATCATACCCAGGGTTTTATTGGCTTTAGCTAACACTAAAGAAACGTGGTCTGACCACTTAAGCTTGTTATTGATGGTAACTCCAAGATATGGGAATATACCAACTTGTTCCAGTTCAATGCCACAGAAAACATATTTTTCTGGGGAAGTGTTATCTGGTCGTCATGGTGATGAAAATGCAACATGCACAGTCTGTGGAATGAAGTTTTCTGTCCATCATGGTGGTCGGAACGATGTTATAAAACACTTCTCGCAAAGTATTTCGCAAAATATTTCGGCAAAGAAAACTTCACGCACCTTAACAAGCTTCGGTTTCGGAGAAAGTGAAGACGCGAAGAGGGCAAGAAAGAAACAGGAAGAGCAGCAGCAGCAAGTTCAGCGAGCTGGGGCTATGTTTGTGGACTTTGTGCAGTTTGAAGCAGAGCACAACTTGCCATTCCGCACAGGTGACCATTTCACGAAACTTGTGAAAGCCATGTTTCCCGATTTGGAAGTGGCCAAAGAGTTCCAGTGTTCTCGTACCAAAACCTCGGTGCTCACTCGATATGGAAGTGGAAAATACTACCGTGACAAACTTGTTGAAACTCTCCAGTCTTCTCTGTAGCCTCCAATTTATTACAGCCTGTTGATCGATGAGTCAAATGATCGTGGAGTAGAGGCAAAGGACTTAGTAATAATGCTAAGATTCTTTGACAGCAATATAATGAAGGCCGTCACCAGGTTCTTTGATCTTCCAACCGCAAACAATGGAAAGGCTGCTGCAATATTCACCAAAGTCGATGAAAGTCTAATGTCCGTTGGCCTGAACTACGATAAACTCATGTGTTGCAACAGCGACACTTGTAATACGATGAAGACAGCGAATGGTGTGGTGCGCTACTTGAAGGACAAACAATCCAACCTGATCGATTTTGGCTGCATTTGCCACCTAAAGAACCTGGCTATCAAGGCAGCTGTGAAGTGCCAGCCCGTTAATGTCGATTCCCTCATGGTTGACATTAACACCCACTTCTATCTCAGTGTCAAACGCAAAGAAGAATTTAAGTCTTTCTGTGACTTCGTCCACATATCGTACAAAAAGATCCTGGGGCACATCCAGACCAGATGGTTGAGCCTTCTCAGAGTAGTTGAGCGAGTCATGCAGCTTTGGACTGCTATTGTATCCTACTTTTAAAGCCAAAAAGATGCAGAGAAGCCTGGGCGAGTGCGCACAATTATTAAAAGGAGCTGCTATTAAAATAATGAAACCAAGCTCTACTTGTTGTTCTTGAATTTTTTTCTCACTACAGTCAACTCTTTCAATACTGCATTCCAAGCCGCAACATATTCAACCATCCATCTGTTGCACGTGGAAATGAAAAAGTTGACTAAACGTCTTCCGCGCTTGTCAACCCTGACATTACCAAGACGCCATTTGAAATGCAGTCTAACCAGCTTGGAGACGAGGCAATAGAAGTTGGGAATGAGACGCGAAGTTTGGCTAATAGTCTTCGTGAAGATGGTATGGGAGCAAAGGTTGATCGGTTCTTCAAACATGTTCGCCTTTTCTACGCCAAATTTGCAACCACCATCTTTAAGAGTGAGAGTGCAGAATGTCATATGATCGTGGTCACGCTCCAGCGGTCGAAAGCGCACGAACAGGCGAGCGCCGGGAAGATTGCAGAAAACCGAATATTATTTGAAATTGCTCCCCCTAAAATCGAAGTGCAATCGCCGAGACGAGTCGATGTGATAGGAAATGTATGTGGCCTTGTGAATGTGTTTTTTTTATGGCGTTTCGGTCCGTCGCTTTGTGATGCGAGAGCGATTTGTGGGACGAGATCGCCGGGAGTCATCGGCCTTGCTTCTCTTTATGAGTGGAAACGACAACCAACCCCCGGGGACCCCGACGAGCACCCCCGTCATTTTTATATGGGAGTCCCCCCCCCCCCCCCCCCCGGGCAACTTACTACATCGCAAAAACTCGTAAGCCACAAAACCGTCTAAAATGGACGTCATTTGCGCCCAAATTGCATAAAAAAACACAACGAAAACACAATGTTGAGGTAAGTGAAGTTTGTTTCTACATTAATAGCTTTATTTTAGCATATATGAGACTAAAATGAATTTCCTATACAAAGTCTATAAATCGTTCGTTGCGTAATAACAAAGAACCATCACATGCTAAGCTTGGGTTGCCTGTGCTACTATTAGTAAAAAGTTGTAAACATGACGTAATCAGTTCTTGGAAAAATCAGGGGTTCCCCCCAAAAGGGAATTTTTTCGAATTTTTTCCTGTTTCAGTTTCGGGTGTTGAAAACAGCTTGCCGACTTTTTCTCGCCTGCAGTATTAGATACCTACAATAGTTGAAACCTTTGAGATTTATTCTGTGTATTTCTGATTTACATCACGCAGACTGAGATATGTGGTTGCCAGGAGTCTTAGTTGGCCTCATAATAATCGCCTTGATCGTATACTACGCAATGGATCAGATGTTTGGCAAACGTAAGCATTTACTATAACATTGCACAGCTTTTGACATAAGACAGAACTGTTCTGAATATAACCGCCTCTAGACGAATAGCGGAACAACAGTGTTTTTATTTTTCCAATTACTGTGATACAAAACACGCTAGCTATATATGAGGGAACAGACAGTTGACAGCTGAAGACCACGAGACTGCGAGACAGCGTAAAAAAGAATATTTACTGCACGAAGGTTGTAGATTATTTCATTCGAAATGTGCGTTTTGCCAAATTCGACTCAAAGCGGCTGATAAAAATATTTTTTAAAAAACTCGAACACAGAAATTAAAAAGCCATGGGTATTCCTATAGGGCGATTTTGCCTACGGTTATTGCATGCCACACGCTCACGCCATGACTACAACGCGAATCGCGTCGTGTAAATCAACCTACAACATCCTTACAGTAACAAAAACTTACTAAGTAGGAGGAGGGTGGAAGTGGTGTTGCGTCAAAATGGGAGACTCTGAGTCGAGTTTAAAATGCCTGTAAATCCGATAAACCCAACGGTAAATCCAAGGTATATTTTTCTCAAGAAGAGAAAAAACGCCTCATATCATTGTGAAGTAAGGAGGAGGTGTTGTTCAAGGCCGATCCACGACAAAATGCCATCAATCGCATCTTGTTGGCGATAGTTAAAATCGAATTCTAAACGTAGTTCATCCATCAGCTGCCGGAAAACCCCTTTCTCCCATCTTCGCTGAAACCAATTCTTCTCTCTAACTTCTCTTACCCCTCGCCGTTTCCGCGTTCTTCCGAGTTGCATAAAACAGCTGCCATAGTCATAGCCAACACGATTTGCGTGTCGGTCATTTTGGCAACATTGTATGCGATTCAGTGTGATGTCGAAAGTGTAAATGTCGTTCGCGTGTAAATGGTCATAAGTCATAGCGTAATCGTGTCGCATGCGATGATCGTAGGCAAAATCAAAATCATACCGTCTACATCGCCCTTATAACTATTTCTAACGAAATACGAGACAAGGCAAATTATAATTCAGGGAACCGATGTTGGGAGTCTTAATAGTTTTTCCTGATGTTATAAAAATCAACAAATTTTTAGAGACGGATTTTACTATAAAAGTTAACGCTAAAAAAACAACGACGTTTCGACCGTTCAACGGTCATTTTCAAGTTGAGGAATAAAATTGTTAACTTGCGCTTATATAATCAATTGTAAAAATGCTAATGAGATACTGACTAAAACTTTAAAATATTTACATAAAAACAATATGAGAAAATTGCGGCAAGGATAATAAACACTTGCACGGATCGAATCACTCTGTTTGTTCAGCTTCGGTTTAAGTTCACGAATGAAAAGCATTTCAAAAATCAAACAAACATTATATAAGCGCATGTTAACAATTTTATTCCTCATTTAACTAATAAATAACAATCACGCACGAAGGCGACGGTGTGCTGGAATCCTGTCAATATTAGAAAACCGAGTTCAAAACAATCGCATATCTATCCGGCAGTGTTTCAGCCAGAAAATTTTACTTGAGGGCCAAAGTGGCCCGTGAAAACCTTTTTTAGGGGCCAGATTTTTTAGGAAAGGGGCCAATAAATTGAAAGGTACAGAAGGTACAGTTCACATAACATCCCCTTCTCAGTTTCAACCAACTGTAGTCGTTCAACCACCGAGTATTAAACTTCTCGATCGTAACTTCTCGCGCCAAGATTACATTTCATCGTGCTTAACTCTGCGCGCTAGGAGTCGTGCCGTCAATTGAATTCGATCGCGCTCTCTGATTGGCTGAGCTGTAAAAACGTCTGTTGAGTGCTCGCAATGCGACGCGTCACACTGTAATGTTGGCACATTATGCTTTGAATAATGTACGATTTTCTGGATGATTTGGATTCCGTTCTAGCTGTTATATTGTTTGTTTGTTTGTTCTAACGACTGGTCTGTACAAAATCTGGAGGTTTGGTTCGGTAAATTGCGCATTTGCGGTATTCAACTGGGTGAATGCCACATCATCTAATGAATATTAATAAGATGAAAAAAAAAAAGACAAATATTTGATTTCTCTGCGACCTGACTTTCTCATACATACATTAGTCAAACAATATCTTCCAGGCCGAATGAGGTAAAATGGCACTTTGCAATCGGGCGTATTAACCAAGCTCCTGGAAATCGGCGCGGCCTAGGTGGACGAGTGTTAATTATAAAATTCGTTTGACCTGTTTCACCAGCCCTTGGCGGCGTCTTCTGACTTGTTCCAGTCCGACCCCAAAATGCGCCTGTTTTTCAGGCCAGCACGGCAAAGCTTCGTTTTCCCAAACTCGGCAATAAAGAACCCGAAGAGCGCGCGCAGACCCTGGGCCAGACCCGGGCTGCCCGTTTCTCGAAGTCCCGATAACTTTGCGGGCCCTAAGCGAAATTTTAAATTCAGAATCTATAGGGTGTATTAACCCCCAAACTAGTCGGAATTGTTTCGTCACCTTAGAATTTTACGGCTCAAACTTTAAAACCAACAAATATGCATCTTTAATGTGAACATTTCAGACAGAAAGTAACTTTCCGGGCCCGGAAAGTTACCGGAACGTTTGAGAAACGGTCCCCGGCCCGAAAAGTTTCCGGGACTTTCGAGAAATGCACGCCAGCCCGGTTAGCCGGGATCCCGGTATCGCGACACCGAGATCCCGGCTAACCGGGCTGCCCCGGTTGTCATGTATTAATCTCAAAGTTGAATTTTATTGTGTTTAACAAGCGTGTTGAGATCTCGGCAAACCGGGACAGCTCGGCTAACCGGGCCAGGCGTGCGTTTCTTGAAAGTCCCGAAAACTTTTCGGACCCGAAAAGCTGTGTTACATGCAGAATGTTTACCCATAAATATTCTGTTTTTGTTGATTTTGAGAGCTAAACAATAAAATCTTACGTTTACTACCCAACTTTAGCTGATTTGTGGGCTAAAAACTTCAACTCCTTTCGTTAGAAACTACATTTAAAAAATTGCTTTCGGGCCCGAAAAGCCTTCTGGAGTTTCGAGAAACGCACGCCAGGGTCCCGTTTCTCGACCGATCGAGTGCTAATTTGCATATCTCTCGTATGCAATAACACGTTCAACGCTTCGTGTATTCACGAGTAAAACCGGCTTGGACAGATTACAGTAAATACATTATTTCCTTTCGAAATCATATTATAAAATTTGATCGAACTGGCACTTTAAGCCGGAATATTAAGCAAATAAACGTTTCATTTCCTTAGGTGGGGAAGGGGTCGATGCAGGTATGTCAAGATGGGATGAATTAAATCAGGCAGAAATGCAGCAACTAGTTGAAGAATTACAAGAAGTTGCAGGACATGTCAATGTAATGAACATTTCTCTGGAAAAGGCTGTGAGGTTCCTTCGAACTGCAGCTGATTATCTCGACCAGGTTTGGAAGGATTGCAAGATGGCTTCTGCTGTTGGGAGCAGTGCCGGAATCACAGGTGGTGTACTGACAGTTCTAGGAGGTGTCGCGACAGTCATGACAGCGGGAGCTGCTGCACCTTTATTGATGGCGGGAACAGCATTTGGGGTGGCTGGAGCTTGTACAAATCTGGGGACGAGTGCCGTTGAAGCTCTTGTTAATTCGGCTATAATCCAGGAGGCAGACGGTGCCGTGGGAAACGCAAATCTTGCAATAGAGGGCGTTAGGAAACGAATCCGTGTATTGAAAGCTGGGAAAAGTGCAGCTCATCTCCTGTTTCTTACTGGCCTTGCCACGAAAATGCTCGGTAAAAACGGCCATCTGTCAGTTGCCTTATCAGCATCCGTAGCGGCGAGAGGGGTCGCAACTGTAGAGACAAGTAAAGTGCTCGTTGAGAACGCTTCCAGGGAGGCCGTCAGCGTAAGCGTGAACGTAGGGATGAGTACAGAGGTCGGAGCCAAAGCTGCCGGTAAAGCTGGTTCTGAAGTAGCATCCGAGGCTGCTGGAAACGTAGTGACTACAGAAGGATCCAAAGCTGTTGGTAAAGCAGGAGCAAAGGGAGGAGCTAAGGTTGCTGGAGGAATCATCATCGGAGTCAGTGCAGCGTTCCTCGTTTTGGATGTCATGGAGTTGACTTTCACAGTCAGAGATATAGTCAAGAACGAGGGATCTAACGCGGCGCGATGCCTCAGAGAAAAAGCAAACGAATATGAAACGATTCTACGCAATCGGTAAATGTACAAACGAATACTGCAGTGAGGGCTTTACTTGGCAAGCGGACGCTGAAATCTGAATTCACTCGTGTCACATCATCGTGTAAAATCATTGTGGAAGAAGGGAGCGTCCAAAAAGGATGTTAACGGACTACAGTTAAAAGGGAAGTATCACGGGGATTTGAAATCATTTAAAAAAAATGTATCAGTGAACAGAAACCGAAAAATAACGGTTCAGTGGGATGATAAGTTACCACAAAATTTACCAAAACTGTCGATGAGTGTCTCTAGTCATAGTTGGACTGGGTAAGAAAGAATTGCAACTTGAAAAAACTTAATTTTTTTTCAAGTTCCCACATTTTCATCTCCAAAATGGACTAGAACAGACCATACTTTGTTCCGCTTTCAATAATTGGTTGATTTCGGTCTCTTGGTGTTTTAGTATTATTTTGTAAATAAGTAAAGGTATTACAGCATAGCTGACCAAAAAAGGTACAAAATTCCGGAGATACTTTACCGTTACCGATAACGTTTCTAGTTTATCAAATGGATGAATCAGGAATTCAGTGATCGCTTGCCGAGTAAGTACTGGTCGGACTATCTAGACTAAACAAAGCATGCTTTTTAGATTTCAGTTTAAATTTCCGGGCAGTTTTATTGCCATTTATTTGTTAATGCACAATTATGTGTAAAAGTGAGGTCATAGGCTTCATTAAAACTGCAAGCAAACTGAGACAACTACTATGCACTAATTAATATGCACTACTGTGCGCAGCATCAAGAGTGGAACTCCCTGCCTGTATAAACTGTTAGAGAAGGCCCACCAAGGCTTTCAAGTCTTCTCTTTGTGAGAATGCTTCTGTAACTACTAAGTACTAACAGATAAAATATGAGCATGCGGCTCGCCATTGTATAAATATGATTGTACAGTTCTGCTGCGAATATAACTGACTTTTAAAATCAAGAATAATAGCGATGAAGCTTATAAAGCTTATATTCTGTATCAGGATTTGTATTTTCCTTTTAAGTTATTTATGAATTTTAGAATTGTAGATATATATACTTCTTTTAAAATACGTATTTAACTTTTGGTATCGAGGGCCACAAGTTCATCCGTTTCTGTAACTGTTTAGTGCCATTGACTCGTTAAATACAGTCTTTTATTATCATTTATTATTATTTTTATTATTACTTGTTTATTCTCTTCTTACAACACTGTTGCTTACATTTATGCCATAGAATAAATAAATACGCAGCTTACGTCATAAACTTCAACGTGTCGGGTTGAATGTTCCTATTGATTAACAACCGAAGGTCAAATACAACTTGAACGATGACCGCGGGTTTTTACACAATCGTCGACCAGATAAAAACAGCTGAGGCGACAAGGAGGCGAAGTCCACAAGGGACCACAAGGTTGGCGAATGATTCTGTTAAAAAAAGGAAAACACATCAACAGTTTCAACATTTGATTCAACATTCGCTGATCATTTAAGTCAAATCCAGAAAATCTCGAACACTTAAATTCATTCCGTAATCTCAGAGATAAAACCCGCGCTAACTCGGTCATTCGAGATGTTATGGCGTTAAAAATTGGCCCTTGCTTCCCCACATTCTTTGTGAAAAAATTTGTTTCGATTTTTGTCATCACTGGATGCACTTTCGTATGATTTCTTGTGACTAGCCACACAAAACATTTCAGAAGTAACTGCAACCTTTACGTTTTAAGTTGTGAAAGCGTAAGGATATCAGTGTTACACACCAACAAAGCCCAAAACAAATTAGCCAATTACAAGTACAATGTACAATTCAAACAACACTTTACCTTTTCGGCATTCTTTACCATTGCCGTGATAACCTTTCAGACAGCAACAATGATATGAACCTCTGGAATTAATACATTCGGCGTTTGGGTGGCAATCGTGTTCACCCTCTTTGCACTCATCATAATCAACACATGACCTGCCATCGCCTTGAAAACCGGGTTTACAGCTGCAACTGTAGGAACCTTCAGTGTTGCTGCATACTGCATTCCAGTCGCAAGGTTTTCGAATGCACTCGTTGTTGTCAGAACAGTTCCTTCCGTCACCATGGTAGCCATCGACACACAAGCATTTATAGGAGCCACGGGCGTTTACACAGACAGCATTCCTGTTGCATTTGGCGGTGCCGTCTTTGCATTCATCGATGTCTGTAGCGATAGCAGATGAAATATCTTAATCAGTAAGTTACTTTTTAGCATTTTTCCCTGCCATCCTAAACTGCAAGTATGAATCTCAAAACTGTTCATTCAATGACAAAAGCTAGGAAAAACAAATTAATAACAAATCGCAAGTTTTCTACAAGAAACCTTTCGTGAAATATTTTTGTGTCGGACCTTTTGTTTTTAATCTCTCAGTCTAATTAAAAGCCAAACTCCTGATGGCTCTACTATTTTCTTATGTTGTCTGAACTACATGCTGTCCGATTTGGAAATATTCTCTTCCCATTCCCCCTTGCTTGCGCACGCTTGTAGTGGTAGTAACGCGTTCCGCATTATATTGAAATTTGACTTGTAGCTTAGTTCCTTTACATTATTTTTGTTGTTCTTTTCTATTAATGTACAATTTCTTACTGTTAAAAAAAAGTAACGCTTTCCGCTCCTTGAATATACATTTGGTCGCACCCACCTCCCCTGGTGGCGGTTGACGAGCGCAGTGTATATTCTCGTTGCATGCCTATTGCCTCTGCAGTCGCGGATTCTTCCCCTAACTTAATATTATGCGGTAAGGTAATGAGTATGCAGTGACCTCTGTAGTGGGGATATAGTACTGTCAATTTGGCCGCCAGACTGAGGAATTTTTAAAACCTATTATTTTCGAATTGGACAAGCCTGTTGTTTCAGTAGCTGTCAATTAAACTGTGGGAGGAACCACGTCTCGTTTGGGAAATAGTTAGACAGCTTCTTTAATGGGATTTCTAAATACCAAAAAGAAAGGACTGCAGGTTAACTGCTTAAAGGATCTGGTTCTCTCTCCTTTTTTCAAATCTGCGTAGCTTGAGAAACATTTTTAAAACACAGCAGCATATCACTCATTTCTACGAATCCATCAAATCAGGAGCACCGAACGGATTGTCTCGTTTCAGACGGCTTCGTAAATAACTAGACTAAATACTAGAGTTTGTCGCCGCAAACTTTCGTAACATCGAAGAATTTAAAGCCTTTTGTTTTCGTTATGGGCACGAAATAAGGTCAGCAGCTGGATTTTCGGAATAAAGAAGGAAGCTGGAAAATTCGGGGGATAAGATTCCTTTTCCTAACATTAATGCCGCTGAAATATTGAGCTAAAAGATCCGAAAGTATCAAACTGTCTTAGCTTTTACACAGTCACCTTTAAAGGTACGGAAATGATATGGAAAAACAGTAGAATGCTGCCTATTCCAAGCGTTTTCCTAAACATTCCTAGTTGGGTGCCCCTGACAGATGTGAAGAATTTGGAATTTTGTTCTCCATCTTACCGTTGCAATAATTCCCATTTCCGGAATAACCATTTTTGCAATAACACATGTAAGAGCCTGGACTGTTTACGCAGCTGGCATATCTACTGCAAACGTTATTTCCATCCTGGCATTCATCGTTGTCAATGCAAGAACGTCCATCGCCATGGAAACCAAAACGGCACAGGCATTCGTGAGAGCCTACGGTGTTTATGCATTTGGCATTCTCGTGGCAGCTGTGTGTTTTAGACTTGCACTCGTCAATGTCACGGCATAAGAATCCGTCTCCAAGGAATCCGTAACGACATGAGCAGTTGTAAGAGCCAATATTATTACTGCAAAAGGCAAACTGACTGCAATTGTGTTTTTCTGTCTTGCATTCATCAACATCTTTACACGACAACCCGTCACCTTGAAATCCAGAGAGGCAAGTGCAGTTGTAAAACCCAATGGTATTAGTGCATACTGCATGCTGACTGCAATTGTGTGTTTCGGTCTTGCATTCATCAACATCTTTACACGAAAACCCGTTACCTTGAAATCCAGGGAGGCAAGTGCAGTTGTAAGACCCAATAGTATTAGTGCATACTGCATGCTGACTGCAATTGTGTGTTCCAGTCTTGCATTCATCAATATCTTTACACGAAAATCCGTCACCTTGAAATCCAAGGAGGCAAGTGCAGTTGTAAGACCCAATAGTATTAGTGCATACTGCATGCTGACTGCAATTGTGTGTTTCGGTCTTGCATTCATCAACATCTTTACACGAAAATCCGTCACCTTGAAATCCAAGGAGGCAAGTGCAGTTGTAAGACCCAATGGTATTAGTGCATACTGCATGCTGACTGCAATTGTGCGTTCCGGTCTTGCATTCATCAACATCTTTGCACGACAAGCCGTCACCTTGAAATCCAGGGAGGCAAGTGCAGTCGTAAGACCCAATGGTATTAGTGCAAACTGCATGCTGGCTACAACTGTGTGTTTTGGTCTTGCATTCATCAACATCTTCACACGACAACCCATCACCTTGAAATCCAAGGAGGCAGGTGCAGTTGTACGACCCAATGGTATTAGTGCAAACTGCATGCTGACTGCAATTGTGCGTATAAACTGAACATTCATTCACGTCTTTGCACGACAATCCATCGCCATAGAATCCCTGGAGGCAAGTGCAGTTGTAAGAGCCAATGACGTTAACACAAAATGCGTGTTGACTGCAATTGTGATACGTTTCGTTGTTGCATTCATCGACATCATTGCAGGTCCATCCGTTTCCGTGGAATCCATGGAGGCAAATGCACTCGTAAGTGCCAACAGTATTTTTACAGATTGCATGGTGGCTGCAATTGTTCTTGCCAAGTTTGCATTCGTCTTCATCATGGCATGTTATTCCATCGCCATAAAACCCAGGGCGACAATCACACTTGTATGAGCCAAGAGTGTTTATACATGATGCACGTTCGCTACAAGCCTGTTCCCCGATATCGCATTCATTCACATCTTGACAAACGCGTCCGTCTCCTTGGAATCCAGGATGGCATTTGCATTCGCGAGAACCGACTGTGTTCACACAATTGGCGTTCGAAGAACACGCATTTGGATCTGATAGACACTCGTTAATATCTACAAACAATAAAATTTAAAAACATCCTTATAATTAGTAAGAATGTTTAAAACCAATTAAGGTGAACCTCTATTTACTACTCGCCCAATCACAAAAACTAGCTAAGATATATACTTTTTTACCGACAGGAATGTGAGTAAAATCATATTTCTATAGCCAGTGGTATATTACATACACTTTATTTGATAGTTTGACAGAAAATACGCGCGGATAACAAGAACGATATTTTCCAAAGAGGACCGAACAAGCTAGTTCAATAAAGTATTTATTATAATTTCGTTTTGAAAAATTTGCCGATAAGTTAATGCAACCATTCTCGGCTAACGCGCTCGCGCTAAAGCTAAGCATATTCTTGCATTTTTCAAGCCACTTTGCGAAAGGTTTACTAAAATTGTCCGCCAAACATGAAGAAAAATGTTTTTACTTAATATAAAACAGTTTTCATTTGTTCATTGTTTCATAAAAGGAATTCGGCGAAATAAGTTCGTGAGCGGTCCATCTTAGCGGTCCGTATTGCGAAACCAATCAAAATGCTCCTTTTAATCGTGGACCAGTTTGTCATATAATATATACACTTTATTTGTTAGTTGGACAGAAAATACGGTCGGATATTTTAAAAGTTACGTAGGGGCGACGAAAAATGCGAGCAATAAGTAAAATATTCGCGTTTATCATCTGTCAAAACATCAAGTAAAGGATTTATTATTCGACTGCTTTTCCAATTTTTTCCTTAATAACTTCTCAATTTAGCCATCATTTTCCGTCCAGTGTTCACTCTCGTTCTGAGCACGTGCACTTACAATTTAACTGCGCGCGCTGCTCTGTTCCTAACCTGTCAAACCGATATACTGCAGTGCAATAGTCGCTGGCATATTTTGTGCGTTCTCTTGCCTTTATAAGGTTACATGATGTCATCGGCAGTCATCGGCGAATAATAAAACCTCGTATTTAGCTTGTATTTGCTTGTTGTGTCTACTTTTCAATAATCTTTGCTTGGTGGGTTTTTTTTAAGGTGGCCTCATAGTGTCAGAAATTACCGATCTACCCTAGCTATCAAAATAGCGCCGTTTGTACTTTGAGTAAAGTTTTTCCCCGCTCTTGTTGGATGCACTGGGAATTAAACACTGGTTTTTGGAATCCTACACTACTTTAATGTGTTTCTGAGGTATTTATTTGCTTACCATGACAGACAGTTCCGTTTCCCATAAATCCATCCTTGCACACACAAGCGTAATATGTATCATCACCAGGATCCGGTGTACAGGTAGCGTTGATGTCACATGCAAGCGTTTGCTCTCTGCAATCGAGTGGTTTGGGTTTACATCTCTTTTCCTTTTCCAACTCAACTGGGGAATCAAAGGTAGCCATTAGCCAACTCTCGAATATTAAACGTAAACGGACCCTTCCCTCTCCTAGGTGTTTTGTTCCATATTATGTTATTGCCTAGTCTGCGTTGTTCGCTTTTAAAATTTGTTTACGTCACCCTTCAGTTTCGTCATTCCTTAGAGGTCCCCTCCTAAGAAAAATCCTGGATCCGCCCCTTCTACGTTGCTGGGAAAAATATATCTGTTCCTTTCTCCCAGCATAACACATAGGGAAATTCCCAGCCAGCTGGATAGAAAAATGTCTGTTTCCCAGCCAGCAATTAAAAAATTGAATAAATAAAAAACAATAAGTTACCAAAAGGGGCTTGGAAACATTAATGACAAATTATTTGAAGCTTTTTATTTTATGTACACGTACTGCCGTCTCGAACTTAAACCTGTTCGGGTGTCTCTAAGTACTGCTTAAATTTGTTACTACGATGCTGAACCTTTTAAGCCCCAAAGTGACCAACATCAAACTTCTCCTCACAAAATACATACATAATCAGTCTCTTTTCACTCTGCTCAAGTTAGCCAGCACAGTTTGTTCTTGCGACTCCTTTCTCAAGTCAACCAGCGCAAAAATGGTAATTAAAAAAATATATACAGAATATTTTGCCAGCCAGCAAGAATTCCGCTGGGGAACAGATGAAGTGAGGAACAGATTCGTGGGGTGCCCCCTGATGTTGCCGCCTAATAGACCTAATTGCCGTGGTAGTCTCATAATGGTAAATTGAAATTGAAATTTACCTGACAAGCTCTATCAGTTAAAATATGCAGGACATGGCGAGAAATGCAATTGGCTTTGTATGAAAATTTAAACCGATTTCTGCAAGGTCCTGCAACATTTGTGCATAACAGCTGGGTTAAAAAATAAAAACAGCCTACGCTGATGAAAAGAAAACACGTCTGGTATCAATTCTTCTTTTTTTAAAAGCATGCTGTGGTCTCCAAATTCTTCATAAGACGACCTAGTAGCGTGTTTCTGCAGGAAACCTGTGTTCTAAAAATAGGAACCTTAAAGAAAATAATTTGCAATATCCTCTTGACAGCTAAAAATATCGCCGCGCTCAGTAAATTAACTGGGTAAATTCCCTTAGTTGATAACCTTGCATGACATCATCATGAAAACAGCTGCCTTGCATATATATTATTTACTTATTTTGACGCCAATATTAAATAGAAAATTCAACCAAGGAATATACACTGTGTAAGGTTAAAATAACAGGTTAACTATCCATATCAGGTGTGAGCAGTCATATTTATAATTATTTAATCAATGTATAACGGAAAAAAGAAAGAAACTAAGAATTGTCCTCTTTAAAACTGAGGTATACGTTGCATTAGTTGATTAATCATGAACGTCAAATCGAAGCATCGCGCTTCCTTGCACAACTCTATAGTTCGTCTAACTCTTTCGAGACGGTTCTTTATACTAGCTAGACGAACAACGAGATGCACAACCATGTGTGCTACGAATGTTTGCCCGAGTTTCTCTCAGGCGGATAATACGTCTTTAGTGTAAAAATAGAGTGATTTTACTTTAAGGTACTGACTATCACAGTTTCTTTCCAAACTCACATTCAATTTCAGACAATCACATCATTACTTGAGACACCAGAGGGCACTGTCTAAATTCCTTGTTCGCCATTCCCAACTCTTTTCTTCCTCTCAGCGTTATTCATTGCTATTCATTTCTCAAATCTCGAGAACAAACGACCCGCAATCATGTCTCGGAATTTATATATTGCAGATTACATTCCGAACAAGACCTTCAGACCAATAAGGAAACTGTAAAGGGTGCGAGAAGCACGTGAAATCCAGGATTGGCGATACGGAGGATTATGGAGGTTTTCTTTAGTCAAAATACTGAAACGCTAGCACCTACCTGAGGGTGTCGTCTTACGCTTGTATTTAAAGAACACGAAGAGACCGGCACCAACTACTAACAGCAACAGGAAAATAAAACCGGCTGCAACACCCCACTTTTTCTTCGACATATTCCCGGCCAGTTGATGATACGGAATAAAACGATACTAGATTGAAAGAAGCTGAACGAACCCTTCTTATTTTTATAATATACATGTATGAATCTGCTGACCAAAGCGTCTTTGAGTACTTTCGATTTCAAGGGGAAAACCCCGTGATACGAGGCATAATTGACAAAGGTCAGTGTAAAATAATTTCGGCCCCTAAAGAGATCTTGCAGTCCCCAGTGCGCATGGTTGGAGTTTGTTTTCGCATTTTTGTTTGTTTGACGATACGTTACACTTTGTGGCTACTCACATGACGCAAATTTCAAGTCTTATTAGACGCTATGGATCTGTAGAATCAATTCATTCAATATAGTTGTATATTTGGTGGTATTCAGCGATATAACATAGAAATAGTTAAGCGTCATTTCAGTGGTACAGTGTCCCTTTAAGTCCTCTCCAAATATTAATGGAATGCAAGTTCAACTATCGACTCCGTTTGGCCAGGACTTGCATGTACTTGCGATGGCAAGCTTGACTGACGTCACCGCTTAAAGACAGTCAAGGCTAACGAAGAAAAGAAAACACGTGTATGGTGTCATATTTTTTTAAAGCTACCCTAGGTGCCAGAGGTTTTATTTTTTTTAATGAAAACCGACGTGCGGGCGGCAAAGCCTCCACAACGAGGCGCAACGCGCTGTCTCGGGAGCTTCTTCTAACCGTTTATGCCGGCGGTTAATTTCACTCTTGATATTTAGAGCATGGATCTCTAGAGCCAGGGTATCAGAAAGCATGCTGTGGTCTCCATTCTAAGTAAGACGACCAAGCGTAAAAGGATAAAGCCTGTGTTCTAAAAATAAGAACCTTAGAGAGATCTTAAGCATAATTTGCAATAACCTCTTGACCAGTTGATAAAACGTGTTAGTCATCCGTCCGCTCTAATATCGCATATTTGCGTACAATCATCCCTGCTTTCCCAAGTGACGTCCCAAGTGTGGTCGGTATGGCTCGGTGAATTCTCCACCCTTCCACGGAGCTTCCTTAAGCAGTAGGATGGGTAGCTGACCACCATTTGAGGGCAGAAGTTGGGAAAGTTGGACAGGATGTAAAACCCCAACAAGTTATGCTTGTCGTTGGTGCATGTTTATACTGTGATCTTGACTCTCGTTTTTCCTCAATGACTTGGATCGATATAAGCCGTCGCACAGCCCCGGAAATATCAAGTAAACCTTTCTCAAATGCCAGCCCGGTTTGGTGCGATGGAGACCAAGGCATGCTAACCGCGATGATACTGGGCTGCTCTGACAGACTTCTATCAATGAAATACGACGAAAATGAAAAATGAATGATGCCAGAAATAACCTTGATGGTACCGTTTACAGATTCATTTTGAAACTGCGTGCGCATGTTTAAGCAAAAACGGTTCAGGCTTTAAATACATTGCTTTTTCTTTGCTTGTTCCCGAACTTTTTTTAAATATGATTTCATTTTTATCAACATAATTACATAATTTCTTGCCACCAAGAAATGGCAGATATCGGCTATGAAATAGTTCTATAATGTTTGTATCACCTCAAGTCGATGAACGCATGTAGCCGCGAATGATGTGACGCTCTTAGTGTTATGTTACACCACCAGCCCAAAGCCAAACTCTGCATTAATTCACTTTCCAAATTCAGTTTCCCTAAATTAAAAACAAGTCGTGAGTATTTTACCCAGAACCGACATATGAGGTCATTCAAGATCAATACATTTAAAAACCGAAAGAATAGAAATAGTATAATTTATTCATTCCATGGTTACAAGAATTAATTTCTCAGAAATATAGGATGCATTAAATGCTAATATAAATTCTAAGAAATTCATAGCTATATATAAGTGCAGAAGCTATCAATCGCTTTCATTGCAGCTTAGACCGTTGTGGTCCTTGATAAGTTTGTCAAAAGAGTTCATTACCGTATCAGACCGCATCACTGACACAATGCCTTGGTCACAATCGCAACAAACGAGGCTGGCTTACGAGAAAGGTTTGCTCGAACAATATTTCCGTGGCCGTGTGACATGGATCGATCCGAGAGGTAACACGAGAGTCGAGATCAGGATGACATGCACCAACGACCGGCAGTACGTGTTGCGGATTTACATCCCGTCTGACTATCCCAACTCATGCCCTCAAATGGTGGTTAGCTACCCATCCTACTGCTTAACAAAGCGAGATGGAACCGTTATGAGTGAACCCAGCGATAGCGACCACACTTGGGGAAGCAGAGATGGCTGTACTCAAATATGCCACTACAAGCCGGCGGAGTGGACGGATGACAACACTTTTTACCAAGTGGCCATGAAAGGTTTGATTTGGCTGGAGGGTTATGAGGGGCATCTTCGCACTGGAAATCCAATCAGCAATTACCTACAGCACTATTAGTACGAATGGACAGATCGGGTGCTAGTTAGCAAATTAAATATTTGAGAAACCTTAACTTCACGTTTATAGCAACATTTCGGATACACGTTCAAGGCTTTGTTAAACGGTCCAGTAATGGAAAAGAAGAAGCAATTTAATAGTTTAAAGAATGGTGTGTAGTACATTCTGTTTTAATATGTCGCTGAATTTTTATGTACTTTCAATTCTGTTTTACCTTTCATGCACATTAAATCAGTTATATGTTCCTCTTTTTCTTGGAAAAGCATGAAACTCGATCGATATATTATTTAAGACGGTAGCTAGAATAGAATCGCTAATTCAGTATACTCAGCTCAACTAAGTCAACTAAGCAAAAGAAAGAAAATTTTCCTTCAACACAAATGTATATTCGACTAGGACGTTGTATCGGAAACAAAATTTCTTTGTTTCGAGTCAAAAGCGGAAACAAAATGAAACAATGGCACGAGTAAAGGTTAGGTGTGTGTAAACAACAATTAACGCCAAATAGTCAGTTAAAAGATAACATTTGAATGTTACAACTGTATCACTAATAAAGTAAAAATTGCAGAGAAAGTGCTTTGAGTATCTTCGTGTGTCTTAATAAGGATACGCGTATTGTTGTCAAAATATATATATATAACCGGCTTTAGCTTGGGTTTTTATTTGTCCCATTTAAGGTCATGTGACTTTCTCTACAGATTCCTAATTAAAAATTATTAGGCATTGATATACACATGACTATGATGAAATTTGAAAGAAACAATCCTATACTGAGTAACATCAACTATGGTAGCCGAATTGGTGCAACAAACAGAAGGTCTATGAGTTCGTGCGAGCCGCCTGTTGTTTTTAGATTGAAATAATAACGTACTGAAACAATAGAATGCGCGAATGTTACAAATAAATCTGCCGTTGATTTCAGCTTTCTTGGAAAAAGCATCGAACTATGAAACCAACAAAAAACAATGCTAGTATTTTAAATGACAGCCACTGGAATAATAAAGACAAAGTGTAGGCTGCATTGAACCACCCAGGATCCAGAGGTCCGTTCTTTGAATATCATGAGTGAAATTAACCGCATAAACGGTTAGAAGAAGCTCGCGTTGAGCCTCGTTGTCGCGGCTTCGCCGCTCAAACTCGCCGGTTTTCCCTAAAAAAAAACTCTGGCACCCAGGGTAACATTGAACTAAACGTCACCGAATTCGTTATCGTTAACTCTTATGTCAGTTGCATTTTGTTGATAATAAAACACCATATCTCCGCGAAATATAGCCATCACTCGATTAATTTCCCCCCCCCCCCCCCCCCCCCCCCTCTTCGAACAATCCCCTCCCCTCAAAAAATCGCCACCTCTCGGGCGGGCTCCAGGCGGTGTTGGACACGGTCCACGTGACTTCATTCGTCCAATCACGCGTCACTTTAGTGATACTAATGGCGGCCGTCTTCACTCTTTCGTGTTGAGGTCTCCTCTCTGTTCTTGGATTGATTTCTCGTTTCATCGAACGTTTTAGTTTATCGTTTTTGGAGGGCCGAAAGAGAAATACCGTGGCAAGCTATAACCCAACTTGTAGCTTCAGGTGAGCATATTTTGTATAAAATTTGTTCAATGAAAACCATGTTGTCTTCAAAATGTTTGTTTATCACTAATGTGTGACACGGGTATTTAGTTTGCCCTTTCTTTGCATCGTTCGGTCAGTATTTGGATTTATTTTTGCACAGAATTAAAGTTTAATAGTCAAACTTTGAGAAAAGGTCGGGGGGCCCACTGGGGCCCCGCCGTTTTAGTGGTGAAAAATCGACTTGAAGTTGTAGCTTTTTTCGCGTTTGTCACGTATTATCTTGTAAGATTTCACGGGAGGTGATGGCGTGATTGATGCACGCAAACTTGCTTTATCGGGATAAGAACAAACTTTTTGGAACTATTTTTCACTGATCCCTTTTATCTAAAATACATATATTTTTTCTTCTAGGTATTTCAGGTTCTAAACGGCCCGAAGGCTCTTCACCCCATGTACAAATATATTGTTTTGATTACTGAGTCAGCTTCCATGGAATGTTCCTGCTTATCTTTTCCTGCATAGCTTTATTCAGGGAAAAAATATATAATAAATTTTTAAGTTGTGATCTCTCTGAATCTCTTACAGGAGTCATCGAGATGTTGCATGATTTCGTTCAGTATTTTAGTAATTTGCTGAGGGAGTTTTGGTAATGGTCTGGGGATGCCTGTTGACATTTTTATGGTTAGATTACATCCCAGTATGTTAGGAAGGAGCTTGATTCTAACATAGCGTTCAAGCATT
Organism: Cladopsammia gracilis; assembly: GCA_022457155.1. NCBI lineage: Eukaryota > Metazoa > Cnidaria > Anthozoa > Scleractinia > Dendrophylliidae > Cladopsammia > Cladopsammia gracilis. Next base: position 230,497 of record JAJGOT010000748.1, on the reverse strand, counting down.
TTTGCCATTTCAAGTGCTTTAAAAACTGTAAATTCATGTCCAGGGCCTCAAAATAAAATGTTTCATTGGATTTTCTTTCAAACATTAGCACATACAGTAGGCCCCTTTTTGCACTGAGCCCTTCAAGTATTCCCTGACTCCTTAATCATGAGGTCTATTTCAAATTTGCAGTTTGGAAAAGAACTTGTAATTCATTTCTCATGAAGGTCCTGAAAATATTCTGTGCCAAATTTTGTTTTATGTAAAAAATATTTCTTATGTTCACAACACTGATAAAATTCAAGACCCTACAGTTTTTTGGTTTGTGAAAACCTGCTTTACATCAATAATAATTGAAACTTTGAAAAATTTGAATTATTGGGCCAAATTGTTTTCAGGAATATATATTTCAAGAAATGTAACAACTACTATAAGCATTGTATACTGGAGAGACTCAATCATATAGACTACAAAGTAGGGAGTCTCTTATTTCTCTCAGGGATTATTTGGTGGGATAGTCAAGCAAGGGAATCATGCAAGCCAGTGTGCAAAAACATTGGCTACCTGAGCCAATTTTCCGGCATAGACACTTGCATGTTTACCTCACTTGACTATCCACAAATAGGAAATAGGAGATTACTTGCAATATAAGACTGGAAAGTAGCACTTTTAAAAAGTGTTGAATTTAAGTAACATACTGAACATAATTTACTTAATAAATGATTGAACATAGGAGGACTTGAATAATAAAAGAATGATGGTATCTGAGTCACTTGCTTTGTACATGTCATACCGCTAAATCAATGTGAGGCCCGAGGGGTTTGCAGGAGGAACTGGCAACAGATGTGGGGAATTTGAATTGTTTTGCCATTCCTTACAACACCATCATACAAGAGTCTTATTGTATAAAATATTAATAATAATAACTGTTTATTTACAATTCCATTGAAAAAGTGAAAAGGAGATAACAGGTTATTCCTTTCTAGTTTATCTCGTAATTCTTTCTAGTTTATCTCCTAATCAACCACTAATTCAACCACTGTCGATTTAAAGTAAGCACTGGCATACTAGTTTTTATAACAGTTTTAAACATACAGCCATGGAATCCAGGAAACTTTCATTTCAGCTTCCTCAAAAATTTTAATTGACATTTTTTGTAGTTGAATTATTTAGTTGGCAAGTTCTTTTAGTTCCATTTTCACTGTACATGCATGTAGATTTTGCCAGGAAAGAAGAGGGTGAATGCTGGTATTGAGTCATTATTGGTGTCTGCCACAATGGAAGATACCGGGTAATATGTGATGTCATGTTCTATTTGCTCATGTTGTGTTGCAAATGAAAGGTGCAACCAAGTAAAAGTCTTGATTGTTTTGGTCTTTCTCCTCTCTATCCCAAGATGCACCTATGCAGGAGGCTGGTCAGTTTGGCAGAATCAATTTCATAATAAAGAAATAAAAGTTAATTTATGAAATTTACAACTGATTGGCCAAAAAAATACATTATTTTATAGAAAAATAGTATACAATAATGCTGACACAAACAATTAAATTTGTTGTAGCAGCAACATACAGTTCCCTAAATATTAAAGTAAAGGCTTTCCAGCTTTTCAAAAATGCCAACCATACAATAATTTTGCAAGATGGACTTTCAGTGGTGCATTAGTAGAGCATTTTATTTCCAAATTTTTTTAGAAATTACCAGTGGCAGTAAGCTGCTGTAATTCGTATGTATAAACGGCTCGCAAGGTATTCATTACACTCTGCCCTAAAGAATAAAATGCAATATAAGGCCTTTTGCAAAACCAGCAGTTCATTTTTCTTGCCTTGGCGCTTCTGAAACATCCCGTGTAAACAAGAGCAAACGATTCTTCAGATTCACGCCAGTTTTAAATTCCTTGCACGAATTCACTAAACAAAGACGAGAAATACGTGACGGTTGTAAACTTCGGCAAAAGATAGTAACAAAAGCATCGACTGACGTACGGTAATGTCGCCTTTCTCGTTACGATTAACCTGCGATCAGGCAGATCAGGGGCAGATCAAGCGATCTTTCTTTTTAGAGCGCGAGAGCGCCGGCTATCGTACGTTGCGATCGGGACTTTCATCACTAAATTCGGTCCTTTATAGCTGTTCTAAGCATCCATAATGCACATTTACAATAACCAGTAGGTTAGAGAAAGATATAAAACGAAGAAGCGCAGTAATTTCTCCAAGAAAGCGAAGAAATCTACCTCTAATCGTCTTTGAATCACGGAGAGCAGAGATGTTGACTGGTTGGGGTCAAGATGCAAATAGCGTGAAGATTAAATTTCTCCCAGCATGCAGCGCGAAGCGTGTCCAACACCGCCTGGGCGGGCTCGGCCTTCTTCCATTCCGTAGCTGTAAATCAAAAATAATTGTAAAGCCACCATATATTATAAGTGTTTATATTTAGTTTATGATAATAATAATAATAATAATAATAATAATAATAATAATAGTAATAATAATAATAATAATAATAATAATAATAATAATAATAATAATAAATAAGGGGATCGGGGATCTCCCTAGAAAAGCTCAACTGAGCTTGCAGAGATCTCCTGCTACTAGATAGTGTACTGAATAGATTTAACAATTTCTGAGCAGAGTCTGTCTAACCCTATAGTACGCCATACAACGCCGATAATATTTATGATCGATGGTCATAAGATTATTGACGATTGGCGTGACGAACAGAACAAAAACCTTTGTTCTCGTTCGAAAGTTTGACTATGGAAAAAACAAAGTTCCTTTATCCGAAATCAGCACACAGAAAAGCTTCCATTTTACATCGATTGCGTTCGATTGTCATATAATTTGGTAGGATTGCCACCGACAGTATAATAAAAATAGTTTATAGTAACATTAGATTTGCCCGATCAACGATTTTATTATGGTCTTTTCAATAATGACGTCAGTAGCGTCTTCAGTATAATGACATCACGAGATGTTCCCCAGAATTTCCGAGAATTCAGTCGAGAATTCAAATGAGTTCTCCGAGAGAAGGTGCTTAGCTTGCTAGTTTGTCTCTGTCGATCTCTGCTGACAAAATCGTGTTTATGTTTATGTTTCTTAATCATTTTATATTTGAACAAAGCATATCATGTCACAAACACGGAAGAAATGTGACACAAATTTGCGAAAGATGAAGGACTCGATGAATTATGTGTGGGGAGTGTGGTGTACGAAAGGAGCCTGTGTGTTTATTTTGCTGGTTACTGTCGTTGCTTTGGTTGTTATTCTCATATTTCAGTTGAGAATTACATCACCTGAAACCAAAGGTATGTGCAGACAACAACTGTATGTATCTAACAAGGTAAAACAGATAATTTTTATACTAAAATCGTCCGTTATCAGACCTTAGCCGGGAGCTCATGCGACTCTAGATCTATTCGCTGAGGCAAAATAGACCAAAATATGCCTTGCTTTGCATTTCTTTTCATGCATATCTACTGCTACGCAACCACTTTTATTTTGCACACGGATTCATCTGAAGTTTATATATATAATACTTAATTACTAGTATACCATTTATGCATTAATAATATCGCAGTGGCTATTCGCCGCTATTCGTACGGCACCCGTACGCGGACCTCGATTTGCTATTCGTACGGGAGTCCAAAACTTTCGTCAATTTTCGATGTTATTCTTCACTTTTGTTGATCCACGATGTTATATGTTCGTTTAGTTTTACGAAGCGCTTCTGGTAAGCGATATTGAATTTGCTGAGTCTCTGTATACTACGCGAGCGACTCGTGACACAGACATTTTTCGCGTCAAAGAATACTCCCGTACCGACGGCCAGCTTGTACGGGAGTCCAAAACTTTCGTCAATTTTCCATGTTATTCTTCACTTTCGTTGATCCACAACATTAAATGTTCGTTTAGTTTTACGAAGCGCTTCTGGTAAGCGATGTTGATTTTGCCGAGTCTCTGAAAACGCGAGCGACTCATTTTCGTGACAAATTTTTCGCTTCAAAGATTACTCCCGTACGGCCAACATCGATTTGCTATTCGTACGGGAGTCAGAATATTTCATTGATTTTCTATGTATTTGCTGATTCTTGCCAATCCAAAATATTATATTTATTGGATTGACAAGAATCAGCAAATACAAAGAAAATCAATGAAATATTCTGACTCCCGTACGAATAGCAAATCGTATTCGTACGGGAGTCAGAATATTTCATCGATTTTCTTTGTATTTGCTGATTCTTGCGAATCCAAAATATTATATTTACCTCTGTAAATATATTTTGGATTGGCGAGAATCAGCAAATACATAGAAAATCAATGAAATATTCTGACTCCCGTACGAATAGCAAATCGAAGTTGGCCGTACGGGAGTATTCTTTGACGCGAAAGATTTCTAAGTGTCACGAAATGAGTTACTCACGTAGTATACAAAGGCCCCGTCCACACGTATCCAGATATATTAGAAAATATTCGCGTCCACACATAGCGTATTCGAATCGTATTTGCCCGAATTCGCCGGATACGTGTGGACGGAAGGCCAATATATCCGGATATGTGTGGACGGGGCCTCAGACTCTGCAAATTAGTCTGAGCCAAATCAACATCGCTTACCAGAAGCGCTTCGTAAAACTAAACGAACATTTAATATTGTGGATCAACAAAAGTGAAGAATAACATCGAAAATTGACGAAAGTTTTGGACTCCCGTACGAATAGCAAATCGAAGTCCGCGTACGGGTGCCGTACGAATAGCCACTGCGTAATAATATACATAATAATAATAATATATGTAGTAGCATTCAGATTACGAAAAACTGATCGAACATAAGTGACATCACTGAGGCTTAATACCAGACAGCAAATGCTAATTCGCAATACGGTCAGTGTAAAACGCAGACTGCAGACCAGGGGTAAAATGCAGACTGAGGGTAAAATAAAATATTAATAATAAAAAACGAGTTATAAGGATGAAATAAAGAGTGTTCGTACCCGTAAAATAATGTCACGTCAGGACTCACGAAACACACAAAGGCCGCCTCACGCAGTAAAGTCACGTGGTCCTCAAGAAACATGTCTGAAAACGAGGACGACGATCTCATAGTAACGATTATTTGAGAATGCCGAAATGTTATAATTTTTCGTGTTTGGATAGCCCACTGTCACCTTTCAGCAAATATCAATTCACAAACCTCTTGATACATTGAAGTCGAGTACAAAGACTGAATGTCTTTCACAAACTATGCTTGATACCTACAAGTTTACCTTGCCTTGTTGTTGTGCTGTCGTGTTTTGCTTGCCTTGTGTTCCGAACAATTCCAAGGCCATATGAAGAATATGAACGCTGAAAGAGTTACTCGGTCCCAGACCTAATCGCGTTATAAGCACAATTCAAAATGGCCGACACGTAAACAATGGTAAGATGCATGCATAGAATTACGATTAGTTTGGGCGCTTGTGGGAAACTTGGTTCAACAAAATGGGGAGTTCAAGAACTCGAGGTTGATAATATGTTTGACTAAGGCGAATAAACGCCTTTTGGTTTGAGTTTTCGGGATTTTGAAAAAAAAAATTACGGGTACGCGTAGGAACACTCCCAAGTCTTGTTTTTTATTATTAATATTTTATTTTACCCTTAGTCTGCATTTTACCCCTGGTTCTGCATTTTACCCCCGGTTTGCAGTCTGCAGTCTGCGTTTTACACTGACTGATTCACAATATGACGGGTTTCATTTTGGATCTGTAAGCTGCTATCCGGACAAATTAGACCGTCTGGATCTATTGGTACAAGTTTTATACCTTCTTAGATACATCTTTAGAAACGTGACGGTTGTACTGAACTGGTGCCGTGTGCAACCTTGTATGTTTTTAGTGGCGATAAACTCAGATAAATTCATGCGGAAATCTTACCGAACAAGAGCTATAGTAATGAAGGTGACATGTCTGGTGATGAAGAAGCTTTCGTTTGTCCAAGTGAATTTCTCAGTCAAACTAGACTACTTGGACCTTTTTAGCAACATTTTATTATTTTAAATAATTCTTTGGATGAGCAAAATTGGTAAAAGCACCTAACCCCGCTGTTTGCCGGTATTAAATCGTGTGAAAACATGAACATAGTCTATTGTACCGGTACAAAACGCGCACAAATCTGACTGTACATTGGTGTACAGTGTAAACATCGCCTGCATAGCCAGATAAATTTAATATAATTGACCATAATTGCTAGAGTTCCCAATGTGTTTGGTCCTTTGTAACACACGGAGAATTAGGGTCCTCCTGTGAGTAAAGGAACACATTTGTATTTCCATTGTTTACGAGGTTTTGTATTTTAATCCTGTTTTGGAGTTATGCCGTTTTCTGTCCGTTTTGTTTCTTTTGTTTAACCTCATTCGTTCTTCGGAATTCACATCAGAAACTACCGAAAATTGTCGGATCCCCTCCCCTTAATATGCTCAACCAATATCCGACTATTCTCCGTGTGTTACTATGGACCAAAATACTGTAATGCTTCAGATACCACCCATATTGCTTGTCTCTTACAAAGTTAAGCCAAAACGATCTGTCATAGTAATTATTACTTTACTCGCTTTTAAATTAATCAGTAGCCTTACACCGATGCTAAAAGCCATCCGTTAATACTTTAATACTTTAAGTTTAATTGATCATCTTAATTAAAGAAGGAAGCCTAATTCCACAAGCCCTTTGGTTTATTTTTAGGCATCTCACCACTCAAGTATCTTTTCTCTTAATTCATGTGTTTTTTTTTTCTTTCTTCATTATAAATTCAATATTATGTAATTTTGCTGTTGAAAATAAGGAATAGTATAGTATATAACTTACGGTAATTAAAAAAAATCAAATAATTTACTAGGTAATTTACTGAAATTTCTATTTCCTCTTTTGATGTTTGTTTCTCATAACGAGGCTGGAGCTTGGTATTCTTTTCAAGTTCTACCGACTACCTTGTGTTTAATGGAACTGCAATAGGGGTTAGGGGCCGATTACATGGCGAATTTCAGCCCGGCTTCCATAATTAGTTTTCAGCCCGGCCAAAGGGGCTGAAATTCGCCATGTAATCGCATCATAATTTCAGCCTGGGCTGAAAAGTGAATTTGGGCATTTGCAGTGACACCATTTTGATTCTCGTTATCAATCTTCCGGCGCAATTTCAAACTTGGCGCCCAGGCTGAAATCTCATCCCGGGCTGAAATTTGTCATGAAATCACAACGAAATTTCAGCCCGGTTGACGGGGCTGAAATCTAAGCCCCGGGCTGAAATTCGCCATGTAATCGACCCCTTACCAGGGTATGGGATATTGGAGCAAAAATTGTAGAGATATTGGGTAATATGGCCAATAAAACAGGGATACAAGAATATCCAGTTAACTGGATACAGGATATAGAGGTCTTAAATCAGGCCCGTAGCAGGGGGAGGGGCCCGGGCCCCCCCAGATATTCTGGAAACTATTTACTGCAACCAATGTTCTTCTAGGAAAACCCGAAATAAACAAAACGTATCGAACACTTAACTTACTACAGCTACTACACTTACTACAGTTACTACACTTACTACATTTACTACAGTTACTACAGTTACTACAGCTACTACACTTACTGCAGATACTACACTTACTACATTTACTACAGTTACTACACCTACTACAGCTACTACACTTACTATAGATACTACACTTACTACACTTACTGCAGTTACTACACTTACTACAGTTACTACAGCTGCTACAGTTAATAAATACAGCTACTTCAGTTACTACACTTACTACACTTATGCGATAAACGAACCTGTGACTGTCGAAAGAAGTCAACCGAGTGACTGTTCCAGCTGAAGCACCTGTAACAGTGACTCAACTGCCAAACCGAACAAAAAAATTCTCCACCAAGACCTTCGGTAATGATCCAAAGAAGAGGCCATTTCAACCTGAGTGGTTTGGGCGATTCAAGTGGTTACACTACGACCAGGGAAGAGACGCGGCGTTTTATCATATCGTCTTAAAAGCACTTCAACACAACATGCTGACCTCCGCAAACGCTGATCCAACATTTACATTGGATGGCTTTAGCAACTGGAAAAATGCAACTGATAAGAAGAGAGGATTTCAAAAGCACGAAATGTCACATTCACATTTGGAAGCAGTGGAAAGATTTGATACTGCACCTGCAACACGGTCCGAGAAATTGGGAAACTGGTTAAAAAGCCACCACAACGAAATACAAAGTTAGACAAAATCAGAGCCGAAACAAAGAACGAATCACGAAGTGTGCATGCATTTTGCCCAACAAGATAGACTGTACGTGGGAAAGCTTTAGCCTCGGTGATTAATAATCATTCCGAACTCATGGAACTTTAATTTGAGACTGGTCGCTAACTGTATCAAAAGATACGGAAATGAAAGCGAGAATTCGAGGTGTTCAAAGTATGATGACAATTTTTAGTTTTTACTTTAGCTGTTCTTTAGGGGAGCGACTTCTGAAACAAACTGACAATCTGAGTCGCGCTTTGGAAGATTCATCCACTTCAGCAGCTCAAGGGAACAGACTGGCCCAGGATGTGATGGAAACTTTATCGAAATATAGAAGTAATACTTCATTTGATCTGTTTTGGGCTCGAATTTTGCAGCAAAACCACTCAGGCTGAAGTTGAGGACATTGAAGACCCGAAGCTACCCAGGAAGCGCATAGCTCTAGTGCGGCAAGAGATTGGAGAGAAGAATACACATTACTTTCCCCAAACCCCCAAAGATCATCACAAACAAATCTATTTTGTTGCGATAGATAATACAACTCAATGCATCTCTTCACGCTTTGACCAAGCAGATTTCAAGATCAACCAGAACGTCCAGGAGTTCCTTTTGAAGTCGTTTGCTGGTGAAGCATGGGATGACGAGTTCACTCAAGTGGTCAACACGTATGGTGAAGATTTGGATCATTTCAAGTTAGAAGGGCTGCTGTTACTCTTACCCACAACTGCAGAGTCTATGGGATTTGACAGGTCTCATTTCGATATTAATGATGTTGTTACCAATCTCTCGATGGCTCCCGCAAATTACTTTTAAGTGAAGTTTGAACGCTGGGAAGGTTGCTTCTGCCGGCAACAAATGCCGTCAGTGGAAGATCATGTTTTGCTTTGAAGCGAGTCAAAACTTATTTACGATCAACAACCGGCGATTCCAGACTTAACCATTTGATGCTACTTCATGTGCACAAGGACAGGACAGACTCTATCAGCCTCATAGACGCTCATAGGTCTTTGGCAAATTTACTGCCAATAATATTGCAGGAAAGGTGTCCTTGGTCTCGAGTTCCGTCCAAACATTATGAAACGGCGGTGGGAGGTAAACGGGAGGGGGGGGGGGTGTCTGGTTGGGATCCCTGCACCACTCGCTCGCCCCCCCCCCCCCCCCCCCCCCCCCCACTAATTTATGGCTTGCTACGGGCCTGTAAATGAATGGGATAATACAGGATATGAAGGACCCCACCCCCATTACGGAGTCTCTTTAGTTGCCAAAGAACAAAGAAGAAAACAAAACAAAGAAGGTAAAAATATCATCTAATATCAATCCAAGGTTTTAACAATCTTGATCCGTTTGCTCTCCCAGATAAAGAGGAAAAACGAATATTAGCCACAGTATTTGATTGCAGACAGAAGCAACTTTGTGATACCAATGCTGCCTGTACAAAAGGTCCTTTGAACAGTAATAGTTACATCTGTGTTTGCAAAAGTGGTTTTCAAGGAAATGGAACTGTCTGTCACGGTAAGAGAGTGTTTTTGAACAGGCATTTCTTTCATCCTTCTCTAATGTATTGTAGTTTTTGCTTTGTATGATTTATTTGCTGCTTTAAGCTTGATTTACTTCCATTTTTCTAAGGTAAATAGTAGTGTGTGTTTATGTTGTGTCCTGTGTCTTTTGGCTTATGTAATTTGTTTGAGTGTCTTCCGACCCTAGTATTGTAATTTAGTTCTGAATTTGACTTCCTAGTCTCTTTAACTCCCTAGTTATTGTAGGAAGCCAATACCCTTTTTGCTATTTAATTTCATTTCATGTAAATTTCCTTTTTTGATTGTTTGGGTAGAAAATAAAAGTTTTTGTTGTTGTTGCAATGATATGCATTTTAATGTCTTTTTTTGCCTTGAGAACTGTGTTATGAGCCCTCAAACAAAATTAATCATCAGACGGATATAACATAACTTCAAAGTCAAACAATACGGTCTACTGCTTTCAATTCCTGGAATTAAGTCAAACAATATGGTCCATTGCTTTCAATTCCTGGAATTTTCACAGGTAAACGTAACATGTATTTCAAAATTGTCCTATAAAAAACTAAACGCTACTTAATTGTTTACAACATCATGCACCCCCGCCTAAAAAGAAGTGATATTCTTTCTAACGGCTCAGAGTTAGAAAATTTAAAAATAAGCATATGGTGGGAAACATATAGCTCCACTTGGAGGAAGTGCATGATGCTTTTCATCGATCAAGGTTCTAGGAAAAGGTTAATTTAAATTGGCTAAAATGTGGTTATAACACATTCTAGGCCTCCTTTCTAAAGCTGTTTCGCTTTGTTTCATTACTGTAAAACCTATTTTATACCAGCCAGATCAAGATGGTTCGTTTTCAACCTTAAAACTTTAATTTCTTGCAGATATCAACGAATGTTTATCCCATGAACTGCATTCCTGCCCGTTTAACTCAGACTGTGTGAACACTGTTGGCACCTACAAGTGCAGTTGTCCTCCTGGATATGAAAGCGATGGACGATCATGCAACGACGTCAACGAGTGCAACGTAAACACTCACAATTGCAGTACTTATGCATTCTGTAATAACACTATTGGCTCTTATGACTGCACCTGTCTTGAAGGATTTCAAGGTAATGGGTCTTTCTGTAGTGACGCCGACGAATGTGGAACGGACGTTCATAATTGCAGTCTTCAAGCATTCTGCACAAATGCAATTGGGTCCTTCAACTATTCTTTTTTTTTTTCAGACTTTCATGGGGATGGGCGGACATGTCAAGATGTTAACGAGTGCGAAGCGAAGACTGATAATTGCAGTGTGAATGCAGTCTGCACAAATAATATTGGCGCATATAATTGTACTTGCAATGAAGGGTTTAAAGGTGATGGATGGTCGTGCAAGGACGTGGATGAATGCAAGATAAAAACGCACAAATGCAGCCTGCATGCATTCTGCACAAACAGTGTTGGTACATTCAGTTGCACGTGTCATGGTGGATACAAAGGAGACGGATTGTTGTGCACTGACACAGATGAGTGCAAGAATGGGACTCACAACTGTCACGCCCACGCCAGTTGCGCTAACAATCCAGGTTCATACAGCTGCTATTGCAGAGAAGGGTACACAGGAAATGGCCAATATTGCAGTGGTAAGTACAGAGACAACAAAAGTTTGAAATGTCCATCCATATCCTTTTATTTTTCTTAAAGCTAATTTATGGGTGTTTGTTAAGATGTAATAAAAGGACTTTACCATTCCCGAGTGTAACAATAACTTAATCATTTTTTGTTTCAAAAGATATTTTTTCTAGCACCCGATTTGTTCGATCGTCAAAGAGCGTCTGATCAACGAGGCTGATAGATTGATCACTTGTAGTTAGTGCGGATTATAAGTTAAACCAGTAAGATCATACCGTGAAATGCGATTTATTTTTCTTAGACATAAATGAATGCAATCGAAGCCCTTGTGACGAGAACGCAGTTTGCAGAAACACAGTCGGATCATATAGCTGTGGCTGCAATCCCGGCTTCCAGGCTGACGGAATGTCATGTGTTGATTATGATGAGTGCAAAAAGGGTGCTCACGACTGTCACCAGAAAGCTGTGTGTGATAATACTTGGGGTTCATATCACTGTTCCTGTTCTAAAGGTTATCATGGAAATGGTAAAGTCTGCAAAGGTGAGCGAAGTCGTATACAGCTTTGGTTAAACTAATATGGGAAGTATATGAATGACATATCGAATTATACGGTCTTCAATCGGCACGTTACCATGCACGTGTATCAGTTTTTAACTCTTCATTGTTACGGGTTGAATACACTGTATCAGTTTAGTACGGAGTGAGAGCCGTTTCTGAATTACTATATTCGCTTATCTTTGTAATTTTAAAGATCAAAGAATCAAGACTCCTATGAGCCAACTCGTGAATATGAAGCGCTTAAAAAATATCCTGCACACCTTGGGACCCTCCCCTGTCTCAGTGTATGAGTTTTGGTACGGAGTGAGATCCGTTTCTACTTTCTGAATTACTATATTCGCTTTTCTTTGTTATTTTAGAGATAAAAAATCAAAGGCTCCTGTGTGCCAACTTGTGAATAACGAAACGCTTAAAAAAGATTCGCACACTTTGCCCCCCCCCCCCCCCATATTTGACGTTTTGTTGCACCGACCCCACCCCTTGAGTACAACTCCCACCCGCCAATACCGTCCCGATGGGTCAGGCAGGTGACCGTTACATATATGGCGGGCTCAATGTTTACAACCGATCGTGCGAGTTAAATTTTATCCAAATGCTACTAATCCTTCAACGCTTCAAGTAAAGAAATGCAAACTCCAGAGAAACTAGACGCGTCTCGCGAGAAACGAGTCACTTCTCGTGAGAAACGAGACGCGTCTCGCGAGAAACGAGACGAGACAAAAAGCATCGCAAGACTAAATTAAATGAGCGAGATTCCCAAGTTATGAATACTAAGAGGATATGTGACTCACAGTAGTTCGAGCTGTGCAGCTAATTTACAGAAACAGCATGCAATTAGCTATTGTAATATTAGTTAAAACAAGTAACCTTGTTTTATTTATTTTGCGTTATCACAGCTTCTGCGAGAAAGACAGTGTCTAGCAAACTTCTCGTTATCATGGTAGTTGGTTCTGTCATATCGCTTGGTATCTGAAGACCTCCATGGTGGCTGTGCATAAAATGAAGCCGTATGAACAGAATTAACTGGCAAGCAAGAAAGTTGTGTTGAACTGCAAATTGAAACTTGGCCACTGATATCGACAGAGGAACTGTCAACAATGCAACGTTTAGTTTAATATATCAGTTGTGTATTAAAGTGTTACCAGTTACCGTTTATGCATGGCTCAGCATTGAGACACTGTCTATCAGTAGTGTACTACATTGTAAAATTCTCAGCTACATATAAGGTATACGAATAATTGTTTTAAAACGAAACGAACTACAACGCAATGCTGCGTGTGAAAAAGTACCATAAAGTACAATTCTGAAAACGTCTTTCGATATATGTTTGTACACCTGCTTCATTGACTTTAAGAAAGCTTTTGATTCAGTTTGGCATGACGGCCTACTTTCAGTTACTTAGTTTACTTCTCATTGGAGGTAAATGTTATGACCTAATTAAAAATCTTTACTCTAAAACCAAATGTTCAATAAAAAATCTCTGATCAAAGAACAGAATTCTTTGATTATTGCAAAGGTGTTAGGCAAGGTTGTATCCTCTCTCCCATGCTGTTTAATTTATACCTAAATGAAATTCCTTTTCTACTTGACCGAGAAGACACAGATCCTATAGTTTTACTAAACGGATCACACCTAAACTGTTTACTCTATGCGGATGACTTAGTGTTGTTTTTTTCACTCAGCCAAAGGCCTAGAAAAGGCACTTTGCATTCTCTCGGATTATTGCGATAATTGGTCGTTATCTGTGAATCCAAAGAAAACAAAAGTTATGATATTTCAGAAGAAATATAGGAAATCAATTCTTGAAAAACACTGTTTTCAGATTAATAAACACAAAATAGAAATTGTCAGCAATTACACTTATCTTGGAATCAACTTTGCTACTAACGGAAACTTTAAAGTTTGTAAATTAAATTCGAAAGTTAAGGTAAGACGATCCTTCTTTGCTACCCGTCGTTATTTAGATTTCTCAAACTCATTAATAATTTATAAAGTGACCAGCCAATGAATGACGTTCATTAGGGTCAGGTGGATGAGTCTTGATACCCAATGAAACACCAGATCAAGATCTTAAGGGTTTTGATTTCAGTTCAAAACCGTGTTTGATCTCAAATCAAACACTTGCATATTAATGAGTTTTGCAACAATACATGTTATTCCACTCAATAGTCCATTTTACAGTTGTGTGCTTGGCGACCTTGCCTTTGAGTGGAAGTGAGGCTGGAGGTGACCTTGCTTTGATACAAACCTTTCTGCCTTTCACATGTTAATGATGCTGTTCTCATGCTAACTAGGTAAATTTACATCTGAAAAGCTCCAAGGTCTGTATCATAACAAGGTCAACTTCAACCTCGCTTCCACTCAAAGGCCAGGACACTAAGAAGACAACTGTAAAATGGTCTATTATATTATACATTCGGAACCTTACATTCCTTTCTTGGTCTTCAAATGTAAGCCCTCTCGTGTGCCATCTTTCGATTCCGCGTCCAATGCTCGGTGAAACAGAGAAAACCTTCAAAACAATAATCTGAGTATTATAACTGGAACTTCAACATGACATCGGCATTTTAATATAAAAACAAAATGGACCATTTTTCTTACCTTCGGTCGCCATTATCAAGAGGATTTAATGCTTCAGCACCTTTTTTCTCTTCTAGAAAGCGTCGGATACCGCATATTATGCCACAAACTGTCTTCGGTGGATATCTCTCTCGCGACTTTTTGGCCACGTCCATGACAAATTTGCTAAGCCAATAATTCCAACTCAATGTGTCCGTTTCTTCAATACGAGCAGAAAGTGACAATCTTGTGTAAATCATTGTCCTTAAACATTCCTCTCGAATCTCAGAGAAGGGGAACTTGAACCGTCCGAGACGTTTGCTATTCGTAGAAAATAGATGTCGCCTATTTGTTTTTTATATTTCGTTGACGGGGAAATAGCTTCATCGACTAGATTTTCTTCTTCGACAACCGTTTTAGCCTCCCAAAACCGAGACGCTTCTGCTTCACACATGGTCTCATACCAAATGGCGAAACACAACAAGCTCAATAAAACTATGCATGTGACGGCATTTGAAAAGGACAAAGCCAAAAAAACTAACACTGAATAATTCTGTATTGTTTCATTTGAGAAGCCAGATCAAAAACTCGTGTTTCGGGTTTGATCGGGCCATCCAAACACCTTGAAACAATAAAAGCACTCGGCTGAAGCGGCCTCGTGCTTTCATTGCTTCTCAGTGTTTGGATGGCCCGATCAAACCCTCGCACTCGTTGTTGATCTATTACTTCTCAAAAGTACCACTTGATATCACAAATAAACTTTTTAATTCACTTTTTCTACCCATTCTCCTTTACGGATCGGAGGTATGGGGGATTTACGATAAAGATGATTTTAACACTTGGGAAAAAGATATAATTGAAAAAACGCATATTTTCCTAATTTGTAAACAATCTCAAGGAGTTAATAAGCAATGTCCAACTGTTGCATGAACTAGGTAGATTATCTTTGAAATTGATGATAGACTCTTCTATTTTTAAATTTTGGATCCATTTACAAAAATTGCCAGATAATAATATTGCAAAACAATGTTTACAAATTTCCAAAGATATGGCTGATAAAAACCAGCCGGGAATATTACAGAAAATAAAAATTTTGTGCGATAAATATAATTCAAGTTCCATTACGTTTTTTCTAAAATCTAATGAACGAATCGACAGAAAAATATGTCGAGAGAAAGCGGAAGTTAGGTTTTGAGATAACATAAAATGTGAGGCGAGCGGAAACAGAAGTTGATTATCGAGAAAATTTGCGAATCGAGAGGAAACGGAGGTGAATTAGTGAGCTGAGCTCGGAGCGGGAGCGGGAACGAAAGGAGTTTATGAAAATGGCGAGATGGCTACCAAACTCCACTGAGTTCTTCTTCTCTTTGGGAAGACTTCTCCAAAATTGCGAAGAACAGTTAAATTCAGCATCATGTGATACCTCTGAATTCTTACTTCGACTTCTTGACGAATACGGAAGAACCCTTTCAACGTTTTCAAGGTTTGTTGAGTCTTATGGTCACCGGCCACTCACAACAAAACTGCCTGGCGGATTTGTCATACCTTTGTCATACCTTCTTCGTTCTCTTCGATCGCACTTTGAACGTCACTGCTTTCTTTAAGCTGACGAACATTCCGCTCAGTGAAAGAAGTAATACAATGGTAGAAAGCCATGGGAGTGAACCAGGACGACCAAGGCTTGTATCTTGCTCCAAGCTATTTATGGAAACAAAGTCACAAGTAAAACAAGTAAAGCTTCCATTTTATATCGATTGCGTTCGATTCTCATAATCTGGTATGGATTGCCACCGACAGTACAATAAAAATAGCTTGTAGTAACATTCGATTTGCCCGCTCGACGATTTCCAGCTTCCAATGTTGACGGATATTAACAAAATAATGACGTCACAGCGTCTTCGGTATAATGACGTCATGGGATTTTCCCCAGCATTTCCGAGAATTCGAGAATTCAAAGCAGTTCTCGGAAGGCGCTTAAGCTCGCTAGTCTGTCTCTGTCGTCTCTGCCGACAAAATCGTGTTTATATAAATTATATTGAGATTTCTTAATCATTTCAGTTATATTTGAACAAAACATATCATGTCACAAACAATGAAGAAATTTACTGACACAAGTTTGCGAAAGATGAAGGACTTGATGCGAGTGTGGCATAAGAAGCCTCATTATGACGATGTGCCACTACTCACAGAGACGCATGAGATAAATGAAGATGAAGATGAAGAAGTACGGAGTAAAGTTGTTGCATCAAACCCGAAACTTGAAGCACTTGCCTACGGAGCCTGTGCGTTTATGTTGCTGGTTGCTGTCGTTACTTTGGTTGTCATTCTAATATTTCAATCGAGAAGTACATCACCTGAAACCAAAGGTATGTGCAGACAACAACTGTATATGTCTAACAAGGTAAACAAGATAATTTTTATACTAAAATCGTCCGTTATCGACGTTAACAGACCTTATCCGGGAGTTCATGCGACTCTATTCGATGAGGCAACAAAATATGCTTTGCTTTGCATTTCTTTTCATGCATATCTACTGCTACGCAACCACTTTTATTTTGCACACTTATTTCATTTATGCATTATTAGCTTATAATATAGTAGCATTTATTACGAAAAACTGTTCGAGTATCACTGACATGTCTGACATCACTGAGGCTATACCAGACAACAAATGCTAATTCACAATATACGGGTTCCATTTTGAATCTGTAAGCCGCCGGCTATCCGGACAAATTACTGAGACCGTCCAGATCTATCGGTACAAGTTTTATACCTTCTCAGATACATTTTTAGAAACGTAACGGTTGTACTGGTACCGTGTGCAACCTTGTATGTTTCTAGTGGCGATATATAAGAAATCTTACTGAACAAGAGCTCCAGCAATCAGTGTCTGGTGATGAAGATGCTTTCATTTGTCCAAGTGAATTTCTCAGTCAAACTAGACTTTTTGGACCTTTTTAGCAACATTTTATTATTTTGAGTAATTCATTTCAAAATTGGTATAGGCACCAAACCCTGCTGTTTACCGGTATTAAATCGTGAAAAGACTACATATTCAGACATACTGTACCGGTATAAAACGTGCACGAATTTACACTGTACATCGCTATACAGTGTAAACATCGCCTGCATCGCCAGATAAATTTGACCTTAACTGCTAGAGTTCCCAATGTTTTGGGTCCATTGTAACACATGGAGAACTGGGATCCTTCTGTGAGTAAAGGAACACATTTGTTTTTCCATTGTTGGTGTTGTATTTTAATCCAGTTTTGGAGTTATGCTGTTTTCTGTCCGTTTTGTTTCTTTTGTTTTACGTCATTCGCTCTCCGGCACTCACAGAAACTCATACTTGTCCAATACTGTGACAAATTTATGCATAGCATTGTACTGTAGTACATTGTGCTGTATTGTGTCGTTTTAGAGTGATTTTACTTCATCTGCGAAACACTATCTAACAATTAGTGTGCGATAGTCCAAATTAAACAATAGGAAACAATGGAATTATAGTCTAATAGTGCGTACTATTCTACTAACTATTTCACAGATGAAGTAAAATCACTCTAGAATGTATTGTTAAACTATTGTTATGGTCATATAATACAATACAATGCTATGCATAAATTTGTCACAGTATTGGACAACCCTCTCGGTTGACAAATTGGTATGGGATATTGGAGCAAAAATTATAGGGATACGGTATATTGGGTAATAAGGCCAATAAAACAGGGATACAAGAATATACAGGTCTAAAATGAATGGGATAATACAGCATATGCAGGACCCTACCCCCCTAGTGGAGCCTCTTCAGTTGCCAAAGAACAAAGAAGAAAACACAACAAAGGAGGTAAAAAATATCATCCAATATTAATCCACGATTTTACTGACAATCTTGATCCGTTTGCTCTCCACAGTTGAAAAGGAAAAGCGAATATTAGCCACAGTATTTGATTGCAGACAAAAGCAACTTTGTGATACCAACGCTGCCTGTACAGAAGATCCCTTGAACAGGAATCGTTACATCTGTGTTTGCAAAAGTGGCTTTCAAGGAAATGGATCTGTCTGTCACGGTAAGAGAATGTTTTTTGACAGGCAATGATATGCATTGCCTGATATGTTTCAGTATTTCTTCCTTGCCTTGAGACCTGTGAAATAAGCCCTTTCAAACAAAATTAATCATCTGATGGATATAACATAACTTTAAAGTAAAACAATACGGTCCACTGCTTTCAATTCCTGTAATAAATTAAACAATATGGTCCACTACTTACAATACCTGGAATTTTTCACAGGTAAACGAAACATGTGTTTCAAAGTTGTCCTATAAAAAATTAAAGGCTACTTAATTGTTTACAACATCCGCCTAAAAAGAAGATATTCTTTCCAACGGCACAAAGTTAGAAAATTTAAAAATAAACATATAGTGGGAAACATATAGCTCCACATGGAGGAAGTCTATGATGCTTTTCATCGCGATCAAGGTTCTAGGAAAGAATTAAAAGGTTAAATTGAATTGGCTAAAATGTGGTTATAGTGAACACATTCTAAGGCCTCTTTCTACTTTCAACTGCTTCGCTTTGTTTCATTACTGTAAAACCTATTTTATACCAGCCAGATCAAGATGGTTCTTTTTTAATTAACCTTAAAACTTTAATTTCTTGCAGATATTAACGAGTGTTTATTCCATGAACTGCATTCCTGCCCTTTTAACTCAGACTGTGTCAACACTGTTGGTACCTACAACTGCAGTTGTCATTCGGGATATGAAAGCGATGGACGATCGTGCAACGATGTCAACGAGTGCAACATAAACACTCACAATTGCAGCACTTATGCATTCTGTAATAACACTATTGGCTCTTATGACTGCACCTGTCTTGAAGGATTTCAAGGTAATGGGTCTTTCTGTAGCGACGTCGACGAATGTGGAACGGAAGTTGACAATTGTAGTCTCCAAGCATTCTGCACGAATGCAATTGGGACCTTCAACTGCACGTGTTTGTCAGGCTTTCATGGGGATGGGCGAACATGTCAAGATGTTAACGAGTGCAAAGCGAAGACTGATAATTGCAGTGTGAATGCAGTCTGCACAAACAATATTGGCGCCTATAATTGTACTTGCAATGAAGGGTTTGAAGGTGATGGACGGTCGTGCAAGGACGTGGATGAATGCAAGACAAAAAAGCACAAATGCAGTCTGCATGCATTCTGCACAAACAATGTTGGTGCATTCAGTTGCACGTGTCGTGGTGGATACAAAGGGGACGGACTGCTGTGCACTGACATAGATGAGTGCAAGAGTGGGACTCACAGCTGTCACGCTCACGCCAGTTGTGCTAACAACCCAGGTTCATACAGCTGCTATTGCAGAGAAGGGTACACAGGAAATGGCCAATATTGCAGTGGTAAGTACAGAGACAACAAAATAAGTTCGAAACGTCCATCCATATCCTTTTATTTTTCTTAAAGCTAATTTAGGAGTGTTTGTTGAGATCTACTAAAAGGGCTTTAGCATTTTCCTCACCCAATTTGTTCGATCGTGAAAGAGCGTCTGATCTACGAGACTGATAGATTGATCACTTGTAGTTTAAAGTCCGGATTATAAGTTGAACCGCTAAGGTCATACCATAAAACTGATATGATTTATTTTTCTTAGACATAGATGAGTGCAGTCGAAGCCCTTGTGACGAGAACGCAGTTTGCAGAAACACAGACGGGTCATATAGCTGTGGCTGCAATCCTGGCTTCCAGGGTGACGGAATGTCATGTGTTGATTATGATGAGTGCAAAGAGGATGCTCACGACTGTCACCAGAAGGCTGTGTGTGATAATACTTGGGGCTCATATCGCTGTTCCTGTTCTAAAGGTTATCATGGAAATGGTAATGTCTGCAAAGGTGAGCGAAGTTGTATGTCGTGTTCGGTTAAACCAAGTATATGAAGTACACCAAATTGAAGAAACGTTGACCCGTGAAAAGCATAAACCATGAACGATGAGACCGAATGGAATTTTGGGTAGACAGCATTGGCAAGCAAGTAATATTCCATTTCTTGATAATCAATATGTTTTCTTATTTTGAGATATTTAAGAGCATGGATTTATGCATTCTGTGTTAATAAAATGTTTATTCTGTGACAGACGAAGATTAATTTTTCCAACTTCCCAGTAAATTAACCTTTGGGTCGCATCGTTCATGGTTTATGCTTTTCACCAGACAACGTTTCTTCAATTTGGTGTATATGAATGACATATCGAATTATACGGTCTTCAATCGGCACGTTACATGTACCATGAGAGACTGATAGATTGATCACTTGTGGTTAGTCCGGATTATAAGTTAAACCCCTACGATCATACTGTAAAATATGATTTATTTTTCTTAGACATAGATGAGTGCAGTCGAAGCCCTTGTGACGAGAACGCATTTTGCAGAAACACAGACGGGTCATATAGCTGTTTCTGTTGTAAAGGTTATCATGGAAATGGTAAAGTCTACAAAGGTGAGCGAAGTTGTATACAGCTTCGGTTAAACTAGTATGGGAAGTACATGAATGACATATCGAATTATACGGTCTTCAATCGTCACGTTACCATGCACGTGTGTAGGACACGTGGGATTTTAACTCTTCATTTTAAACGGGTTGAATGCCAGTTTTGGAACGGAGGGAGATCCGTTTCTAGAGTTTCTACTTTCTGATTTACAGTATTCGCTCATTTTTGTTATTTCAAAGATAAAAAAGCATCGCAAGACCAAATTGAATGAGTGAGATTCCCGACTTATGAACACCGAGAGGATATGCAGCAGTAGTTTGAGCCTTGTATGCAGCCAACTGATTTACAGAAAAAGCATGCAATCAGCTAATTTGTTGAAACAAGTCAGGGTAACTTTGTTTTATTTTATTTTGTGTCATCACAGCTTCTTCTGCAAGAAAGACAGTGTCTAGCAAAATTGTATTCATCGTGGTAGCTGGTTCTGTCCTGATATCACTTGGTATCTGAAGACCTCATGGTGACTGCAAGCATCCTTCAGTTGCATTGAACTACTAGAAATACGTGTCTCGCAGAGCCTCGCGAAGCTCGGAGGAGGGTACACCGCAAAATTTTAGCAACGGGGAGGGAGAGATGGAATTTCTGGTTTAATTGGAAAGGTTGGGTTGCATGGCCACCCCGAAATTTGAAGTTGAGACATTCTCATTCGCAGTCCCTAGTCACACTGGATGACGTCAATTGGAGATTTGTCGCGGTTTTGTTGCCAGGCAACTACAGGACACCAACCCGATATACTGATGAAGGCAACCCGAGATTCCACTGCCCAAAAGCAATCCACGCGCGACAAATAACTTATATCGACAGAGGAACTGTTTAACGCTGTAATTTTTAATGTAGAATATTGTATCAGTATTCAAGCGTTGCCTGTTCCGAGTTATCGGTGGGGAAAGAAAGTAAAACCCGCTACTCCTTAATTTTTTGCATTTTTACGCTCTCTTTTGCCCTTCACTTGTACTTTGCCAAATTCATATACGTTTTACTACGCCTTTCAATAACACGCGAACTCTTGGATTTTCAAAGGCAAACTAAGGTTACGTTTTACGCTGCCGTCAATGATAATTATGGAGACAAACATTGGACCCCTGAAAACTGAAACTGAGAAAATGTAGCGAAATGCACCAATCACAACCAAAAAATATGACCTTTTCACCTTTTTGCTTAAAGCGTCGTTGTTTCCTCATACGTCAGCTATGATATCTGCGGCAGTAAAAAACGAAACTGTTGGTTGAGTTTTGAAATTCAGAGTTCGCGTGTTATTGACATGCGCAGTAACGCGGGATGAGAGCAAACGCGCCGCAGAGCGTACCTTATAGAGTGTTTTCACTCACGTGGTCTGCAGCTATGCTAATTTCTTTGAACAAAACAAAGTGTTTGCATTAGAAAAGAGTTCAATCCCCACAGGATTAGCTTGGGACACCAATATGGCCGCCGTTTTATTGTTTTGGGACACCAACATGGCCGCCGTGGCGTCATGTGAAAACACTCCATAAAAAAAAACAACTGGGGAACAGACTACAATGTGAGCGCCTGGAACTGGCCAACCTTTTTAATTTAAGATAATTTTCAAGTTGTAAACCAAAGGAAGGGCGAGAAATTTATCTTCTTGACCGATATATTTACAAGTTTGAATTTCCTTGCCTAATATAAGGTAATGATCTCCAATTCTTTTTATTATTGATTCCTCTGGTTAAAGTGAAAGTTTAAACACTTTAATTTCGGGTTCCAAATATGGATGTAAACAGGCGCACGTGTGTCCACGCAGCTAATTCTTTATCTGTCGTTTCTATTGTTCCGGTTTTTATTATAAGAATAAAAAGAGGCGTACAGGTTAGCGTTAGAGGTTTTTAGCAGAAAGAAAAAAGAGCGTGACCTTCTTAATGTTAAAACTCAATGTTTGATCTGTTTGTATATACTAAATGTACACGTCTACATTCTTGATAGTTTACAAGATAGTTTTTTCGCAGAATTCAACATTTTAAATGCTTTTTTTTCCCACCAAGTGTGTTCTTAAGGAATACATTTCGAAAACAACAAAACAGGCTTTTCTGTTCCTTGACTTTTCAGCCGATCAGAGCGGGCGTAGCTTCCCAAATTATATTATAAATAGTGTATATCATAATAGTATACACCAAATTGAAGAAACGTTGACCCGTGAAAAGCATAAACCATGAACGATGAGACCGAATGGGATTATGGGTAGGCAACATTGGCAAGCTGAGTAATATTCCATTTCTCGATAATCAAGATGTTTTCTTTGCTTGAGACATTTTAGAGCATGATTCCTGCATCTTGTGTTGATATAAGGTGTATTCTGTTAGAGACGAAGGTTAATTTACCTAATTTCCCAGTAAACCTTTAATCTTTGGGTCGCATCGTTCATGGTTTATGCTTTTCACCCGACAACGTTTCTTCAATTTGGTGTATATAAAGATATGTAAATTGTGGTTATTGTTGTATTTGTGCAGACATTCTCCTACCGAAACAAAACAGCATATTTTGTTTTCTAACAATTCACGGCTTCCCACTCGTCGCTTATTTATGGCCTATTTCGGATACGCATGTGCAATTGAAGGAAAAGTAGCTGGGATGAAGGAGGAGGCGCAGTGGTCTAGTGGTTAGCGGGTCAGACTTTCAAACTGAAGGTCGGTGGTTTGAGCCTGGTCCCTGCCGTTGTGTTGTTTCCTTAGACAAGAAACTTTACTCCACACTGTCTCTCTCCACCCAGGTGTATAAATGGTTACCGGCGACATAATGCCGAGGGCATCTTGCGATGGACTGGCATCCCTTTCAGTCGCTTCATGCTACAGAAACCGGCTTAAGCTCCGGCAGTTGTAAACCATTAGGTTTGTGAAGACTAAGTAAAGGTTATTGACCTGGAGCGAGAAGATATGTGATATATTCCCCTCGTGGCGTACGAGAAATGTTCAAAAATATTTAGTGGCGTACCCGAGGGCGTAGCCCGAGGGAACGCCATATCACATATCCCCGAGGGACAGGTCAATAACATGCTTATTTTTCACTTTGTGAGGTTTTCAAAAACAAAGAAACTATTAATTTTTCGGAGAGTAACATTCCGTTCATTTCAAATGCAAAAAAGCATGATTCCGCAAGGCCGCATTGGGATCACGGCACACGACGAAGCGAGACGGTAAACATGTTTTGCTTTTGCCAAATTTGCATTGAGCATGTTGCTTCGTTATGAGTAGAAGGAGGGAGAGAGAGAAGAAAATGCATGAACAGAACTCGTGGTCTCGCCATGCCCCAAGATCAGTGGAAAGGATGGTGTGTTTTCCAAGGAAAACCGACGGAAAAATATTCGGGTTCAAGCGTAAAACGAGGCGTCATACATTATTGAAGACCCGAAACCTGAATCGAGGTGCGATACCATCGAATAATGTTATTTAAAACATTTCACGTTTTGGTCGCGACCCGGCAAGTTAATTATGTAGGAATAAGATTGATGAAGTTGTCTTTTTCTGTAAACAAAAAATATTGACTGATGCTATATATAGTGTTTGCCTTGTTATGCCCTATTGTCTTCCCGTTTGTGTTATTCTATTATAAGGGGACTAAAGCGATGGGGAATATGGTGAGGGGCATATCACTGGAAAAGTTGAAAATTTACAAGTCATGTAAATTTGGATTTACAAAATGTAAATTTGGATTTACATGATTTGTAAATTATAATTTACATGTTAATGCTTTGTAAATTAAAATTTACAAGAAATTTACATGTTTCAATGGATCATGTAAATGTACTGTAAATTGCCATTTACAGTGTCATTTTCTAAGGCTATAATTTGCCGAACATGTAAATAACATGTAAATTGTTTTCGGTAGATTTACAGGATATAAGACATGTAAATTTCCCGAAACATCCTGTAAATATCATGTAAATGGTTTACCAGACTGAAGGGGGATTCGAGAACCCTGTAAATTTAATTTACATGTTTCAATGGATCATGTAAATGTAACGTAAATAGTCTGATTTATGTAAGTGAGAAAAGGAGGGCTCAGTATTGAAACTGTGTACAGTGAGAGTATCAGTATCGAACTTCTCGATAACTAGAACTAAAGTCAGTTTCCCCTGCTTCACTCTTTTACAATTATTCGTTAACTGTTTTAAGTTTCCTCTAACGGATCGAGTTATGAAGATTCTAAAAACTCACGCTAAAATACGGGTGCCGTTGAAACACTGAAATCCACCGGCACCATGTTATTGAAGGAAAATGGAAATAGGAGGCTGCGAAATACATGAACACTGATAAATTACATAGGACTTCCACCATACCATCGGATTTCATCGAAACTTACAACTTTCACCGATGATGACCCTTCTTTACTATTTAAAGCTTAAACAACATACTTATCAAACACCATGTCATTGAAAAA
Source organism: Cladopsammia gracilis (assembly GCA_022457155.1). Lineage (NCBI taxonomy): Eukaryota > Metazoa > Cnidaria > Anthozoa > Scleractinia > Dendrophylliidae > Cladopsammia > Cladopsammia gracilis. The sequence continues at coordinate 205,075 of JAJGOT010000748.1, read as the reverse complement.
GGGAGACTCTAGACACCAGTGTAACAATCATGTAACCCTTTAAAAGTCGTGTAAATGAAAGTATCGAGACTGATAAATCCTCCAAGGTGCGGGATTGCAGAAAATTGGAATATACTAATTTGCATCTCATTGAATAAGAATAGAGCTCATTGTCCCAATGCCTCGTTCTAAAAAGAATTGAAAAGAATAAACCAATTTTCCACAATCCCGCACCTCACTCGATAAATCCCTGTAAAAGAAGCGCTTTTCAAGAGCGTGCACTCGGGCATATTGTTGATTGCCGGCAGCATTCGGGAAATGCAACAACAGACAGAGCCAACGTCAAGATTACTTAGCGTTCGGTATTGGTAGAATAGCTTGCCGAAATATTATAAAAGTACGAAGAATTTCCTTGAAAATGATGTTGCGCATGTGATGCGTTACGCGTGACACGCGTCAGAACTCTCATGTAAAACAAGTCCGGTCCCCTTATTGAAATTGTTCCAGCATTGATAAAGTAAAAAATGATATAATCAAATAGTCCAAATTTAAATTTCAAAGAAAGATTCGTAAAAGTTGCGTAGTCTATTCCAGATGTTCAGTTTCAGTGGATTGACTAAATGGGTATCCCGTGAGCACCTGAAAATGTTTTACCTTTTATGAGGATCCTGGGGAAATATAACAATAAATTTTTCAGTTATTCTAGGAGCGAAATAACATAAGCAGAAGCTGGATTCTCCTCAGTGACTCCTTGGAAACGGGGAGGTCAAATTCTCCAAAATCTGCAACTCGGGCGTATGGAAGGGTACAATCTATGTCCCTATAAATGACGCATCTACCGCTGAATAATGAAGGCCGCTGACCCGAAGGCGGCGAAGGCGGGATATTTTCAACGGTCGAGGTTTGACTTCAGGCGAGGCTTCGGGCCTTAAAACGGTTTATTCAGTGGAAATATCAATACAAAACGCCTTAAAATAATGAAGAAGAACCCACGCATCTTCGCAGGTATGTTTTACCGTTGGGGAGCGTTTCGATTTGATTTGTACTGTCAACCATGCGTGCATTTCTGGCATGAATCTACATGTAAGCAGATGTAAGTTAAGCTTAACTCAAATGTGACAATGTTTGTTCAATTGATTTTCGAAACCTACATGTAAATACTCAAATCAGTTTAGTTTCACAAAAATGGTGGGATATATTTCACTTTAAACTGCCACAACCTGATAGAAAATGAATCGAAAAAGATCTGTTTTGAGAAATGTACATTAGGGTATATTTTATAGAGAGTTACAAGCCCGGGGGGGGGGGGGGGACTCCCATATAAAAATGACAAGGGTACTCGTCGTACCTTTTAGGGGTCATAATTTGTAGATTGCTACCGCTTAGGGTACTAAAATCTGAAATGGCTACCGTTAGAATTATCGCTGTACCTTTTAGGGTATGAGCCGAAAAAATATGACAGAATATGACATGTGTTGTTTTCAAATTGATACCTTTTAGGGGTAAAAATTATTTTGAACCATGCCCAACAAACAAGATTCTGGTACCTTTTAGGGTGTTTTATGAAAATTGCCTACGAGCACCCCCGTCATTTTTATATGGGAGTCCCCCCCCCCCCCCCCCCCCCGGGTTACAAGAACACAGGTCAATCAATACATGAACACACGTTAATATTTACATGTACGTTTATACCTGCAAAGCTTTTCAATACGTGAAGGGGCCTTGTTCTCATGGCAGTTGCCTTTACCTGGAAATGCCTTCAACGTTTCAAACTGTCCAATGATACTGTACATTTAAATACAGTTTTGTATTAAGCACACATGTATAACTCTGAGAAATATTAAGTATTTAAAACAACAGCATTAAAGGGATGGTTTCACGGTTCGGCGAATATACACAGCTTAAAATGCTTTATTTGCTTTCTTACCAATTTTATTGGTTAAAAAACCACTCACATTTACTTCAATAATGACATACTATAATTAGTCCAAACAAAGTGAAGGATGATCAAAATTCACAGAAAATTTCAATGGATTACACCGACAAAGTCAACACTGAATAAAACCTTTGACCGGAAGGATTTATTCTATTTTCTGGTGGCTTTCATGGCTCACATGGGTACAGTATGTATGTGTAATCATCCATTCAATCAGCTAACTGACTGTGGCATTTTCATGGGCAAATTTCCCACCAGAGTTATCTATTCACTTCTGATTGGTGTAAACAATGAAGTTAAATGGGTTACATCATAGCTTGCACATGCACCGAACCATGAAACCCTCCCTTTAAGTATAAATTAAGCTTAAATATGCAGATTGTATTGTGACTGGTCAGTATCAATAGAGGTTATAATTCAGCGAAAAGTTGTGTAATGCAGCTTTGTATTTTTACAAATCAGGTGAGAAAAAAAAAACTGACGAGTAAAAATGCCCAGCCCCATTACACAACTTTCCACTGATTAAATTGTTTATTGTACATGTACATGTTGCTTTTTATATAGTTAAATAATGGTTTAATGGACAAGTGGAATAACACGGCATATTTGACTTGTTCTGTTGCTTATTTGTGCCGTCAAATGCTATGTTGTGTAATATATAAAAGTCATTATAGCTACTTTAGATTTTGGACTCCAGACAGTATAAAATGCTGACTACATTAATATACAGTTGTAACAGGGTTCTCCTTATCAGGCGGTAACCGGTAAAATTTACCGCTTGAAGCAGCACTTATTACCGCCTGTAACCGCTTGCTCCCGAAAAATTTTTAAGACACACAGTTTTCCCTTTACCGCTTAGCAAAAATCCCTTACCTGCTGAGCTGAAATTTAGGGAGAACCCTGTTGTAAGACCAAAACTATTTCTTAGTGCCTACAGTGGCGTGCAGCTGTGTGCTGACTATCTCTGAGTACCTATCTCTGATAGGTACTCCATACAATTCATTTTCATAACATTACAGATTAAAGATGTGAAGATGTTCACAGTTATCCTGTGTGATTGTGGAAAATATAGAATACTGTCAGAAAGAAGAAAATATGAGACATCTGAGTAGACTCGAAGGCTTAAAAGGACAGTTTTGCAGCAGATTGCTTGATAGATTAAGTCATAAATTAAGATGAAGTGACAGTTTTGGTCTTAGTCTGCATTTTATACACAGTCAGCAGACTACACTTGATACTAATAATTATGCACTTATGCCAGTCTGCAATCTTCAGTCTGAATTTTATAACATCCAAGATTGTAGCTTGGTTGATCACTTAAAGACAGTAACCTTACATAAAAAACCCTGCTGGTCTTGATGAGTGGGATTGACACTTTGTACATTGTACTATGGAGTATTAAAGTTAAAAAACATTGGTGACCTCTTTCTGCACATTCTAAAATAATGTTCATACACTGTAATTGTGAATGGATTGCATCATTCTTTTTAAACTCCCAATGTGAAATCAAATATTCTAATCAGTTAAAAGCAACACATGCTGAGTAATAAATAACCAGATGTACATGTAACTGTGGAGAGAGATGAGGGTGTTTTTCTAACACATGTACAGTGGTGTAGGTTTACATAACAGTGTAACTTGAAAATTTAAGTATCAGTATAAAGTGCAAGCTAGGCAATTTTGGGTTCACAGAAATTCTCTTTACACTATTATTATTATTTGTATTGTTGTTCATAGGATATTATTATTATTATTATATTAGAGTGTGAATATGCACCAAGACAAAAGCAAAATAATATTTATATAAGAGCTGTACATTGTTCTGTCTTGAAACTAAAAGGTACATGTACATGTACACTATAAGGAGGATATTATACCATCATTCCAGCATGCTTTGAGTAAAATTCCTGTGAATGACTTCTGATTAGAGTTTTATATTGGTCACAGCAAAATCTACAGTAAGATGAAATAAAACTGAATGATTAATGCTCATACCATAGAAAATTCAGAATTGTGAGAAAAACGAAGGTCGATTTTGAACTAAAAACGGTAACCGTAAACAAACGCAGCAGGTCAGTTGCATGCTGAGTAGATGAGCTGAGTAGCTGTTGTTTTATATTTTTATTAGCGGGAATTATTTCACCAGCTCTGTTGACCGGTGTTAGATTCAATACAAATGTAAGTCAAACTGAAGGCAAGTAATATACAGATATTTCTTCTAATTTAAGCCAGCATTGTTTTGAAATGGCAAGAAGGTTTATTGATTCCATGAATCTGTGAAGAGATTTCAAGTGTTTAACACGCGATGCTGATCGAGGATTTTGGCCCCCCTGGGAATTTAAGCAACCTTAAATCAAACTGTAAACGTAACCCGAAATGAAAAAATATTACTGTAAAGGTAAATAGAATAAATAGGTTAACATTTATTTTGAAATATTTCTGCTATGACCAACTGACCTCCAACCTCAACAGCGTCTGTGTAAAATGAGCTGCTTGCATGTCACCGTTATTTGATGATATAGTTTGCTTGCAATGCATGCTGGAAAGATGGTAAAATCCTCCTTTTTTAAACTGCATTTTCAAGTCAGTTTTTATTCTTAAGACAATGTTCATGTATATTATTCACATTGACCATACCCATCTATTCACTGGTACATGTAATATTAAATAGGATGATATATTTAATGTAGCAGTGATGTGGGAGTATATGCTTCATATTTTCGCAATTTGAAATACATAACATATTTAATATTGGATTTCTTTTCTCTAGTTAGAAATGGTATCATTCAAAGAGATTCAAGGAGAGCTTTTTATGGTAAGAGAATAATTGATGTTATATGTCCATACACATTAAGGCTGTTTTCTAACAGGAGCCTGGTAGTAATTTGGTACCTAAGTAACTGACATGGGCACCTACATGTACATGTACAATGTGTCAATATTTTGCTGCAGTACCAAACATTATTCAAATGGGATCCTTAGGTCTGATCTAAAATCAGTGTTTTAGTTGACTACTTTATGGAATAACATAATTTGGTGTTGTTTTCTTTTGATGTAGACATAATTAATTTACCATGCCAAGCATTCATGGTGAAATCTGATAAACTGCACCTAAATTTATGGTGCATTGTGTGCTTTCTTTAGTTAAATGTCCCTGATCTTTGTTTTAAACTTGGTCTTGTTAACTCAGAACAATTTGAACCAGGTGTTTATTGAGAGACCATCATTTTATTCATTGTCCCCTGGTGACTGCTTTTTTTATCAGTTCCTCATTCTCAGAAACTCGTGGCTGTGTTTTATTGATATTCTCCGGAGAAATTGGATTGTGATCACTGCATTAATAGGGAACCTTTGATTTAAAGTCCATTACTTGTCACTGGATTTTCCATACTCATGTTAATTGTAAACTTAAAATCCTGGTTACATGTACATGCATAAGTCCACCCGGTTATAGGCCCACAAAATTCTCCCAGTTATAACCCCTTCTGGATGTAAGCTTCCACATCTCCACAACAATTCTTTACATGCATGTAAAGAACATAAACTGACTGAAATAATTGAACAGTACTGTATCACAATATTTTGTGCTTACCATCCTACAGTTGTGTATAAACTCTTAAAAATTTGTATAAGCCCAGGGCCAACATGTATAACTGGGATTTTATGGTATTCATATTGCCTTTAAATTGTTATTAAAAATGAGCTTTACATGTAGTTTCCACTAGGTTTTTCATAATGTAAAATCTTATGCACAGGCAGGTGATAGCATGTTATCAGATCTTTGAGTGACCACATTTATACTGATTGTAGATTGTAGCTTCAGTTCAGCAAGTGCCAGCATTTTGTCAGATCTTTAATGCCATTTTGGCATAATTATATTCATTGGCTGCAGGTACCTGGCCTATTAATTAAAGGAGAAATGTTAAATTACCCCTTCTGATAAATTTTAAATTCTGCACTAACATAGGATAATATGAACATCAATAATTTATGGAGATAATTGGATTATAGCCTGAGTGTAACGCCATATGAAGAAAAAAAAACAAAGCTAGTATTAAAAAAGGAGTTAAATACTTATCTTGAAGCAAGGGTCCAACCGACGAACAGGATTAATCTCCTTGCGGGTAGCAGAGTCGGTGGCAGAATATCTGGAAGAAACTGGAAAACCACTGGAATGACCACTTGTCAGGGTTTTTCTGCTGGAACAGGGACGCTGGTGTTTATCCTTTGTAACCTTCCCTGGTGAGAATCTGAAGGATCTTTAAGAATCCTTAAAAATCTGCATGAGGATCTGCAAGGATCTTACTGAGGATCTTAATAAAGATCTTTGAGGATCTTTTAAATTCCTGTAACATCCTCAATAATCTTGCCAAGATCTTCAAGGATCCTTTAAATTCTTGGCAAAGGATCTTTAAAAATCTTCAAAGTTCTTTGCAAGATCCTTTAAAGGATTGTATTAAGATCCTTGAAAGATCCTTATAAATTCTTGAGGATCTTAAAGGATCCTTGCAAAGATCCTCACAAGGATATTTTGCTAGGATCCTTTTAAGATCTTCATCAATTCCTTAAGGATCTTTGTAAAAAAATTCTACAATAAATTGCAGTGATGAAGAATCTTTGAGGATCTTTCAAAGATCCTGTGAGGATCCTTTAAAGATCTTTATCTTTAAGGATCTTTGACAGGTCTTTGAAGATCTTCAAAGATCCCTGAAGATCCTGTGAGGATCTTCCTGTGAGGATCCTGTGATCCTCTTGAAGCAAGGGCCCAACCGACGAACAGGGTTAATCTCCTTGCGGGTAGCGGAGTTGGTGGCAGAATGATTTGAAGAAACTGGAAAAACACTGGAATGACCACTTGTCAGGGTTTTTCTGCCAGGACGGGGACGCCGGCATTTATCCTTTGTAATCATCCTCTCTGCCCTCCTTTTGGCTTGGTACATTCTTTTCTCATCGTCTGAGTTTGAAGCAAGCTCATCTGACAAATCACGAGACAAATCATCTGACAAATCACGAGAATTTAGTTTTATCGATATAGGAAAGGAAATCAGCAACAAATGGACCATGCCTTACATGAATTGATACGAAAAAGTTAAAGTGGCTGTTCAATCAGGTACTGAGTTAGTTTCGAAGCACGTCAAAGCGAGTACGGCTGGTTGACCATTAATGAATATTTGTCAGATGAGCTTGCTTCAAACTCGGACGATGAGAAAAGAATGTACCAAGCCAAAGGGAAGGCAGAGAGGTGAAAATCCTCACAGGATCTTCAGGGATCTTTGAAGATCTTCAAAGACCTGTCAAAGATCCTTAAAGATAAAGATCTTTAAAGGATCCTCACAGGATCTTTGAAAGATCCTCAAAGATTCTTCATCACTGCAATTTATTGTAGAATTTTTTTACAAAGATCCTTAAGGAATTGATGAAGATCTTAAAAGGATCCTAGCAAAATATCCTTGTGAGGATCTTTGCAAGGATCCTTTAAGATCCTCAAGAATTTATAAGGATCTTTCAAGGATCTTAATACAATCCTTTAAAGGATCTTGCAAAGAACTTTGAAGATTTTTAAAGATCCTTTGCCAAGAATTTAAAGGATCCTTGAAGATCTTGGCAAGATTATTGAGGATGTTACAGGAATTTAAAAGATCCTTCAGATTCTCACCAGGGAAGGTTACAAAGGATAAACACCAGCGTCCCTGTTCCAGCAGAAAAACCCTGACAAGTGGTCATTCCAGTGGTTTTCCAGTTTCTTTGAGATATTCTGCCACCGACTCTGCTACCCGCAAGGAGATTAATCCTGTTCGTCGGTTGGACCCTTGCTTCAAGATAAGTATTTAACTCCTTTTTTAATACTAGCTTTGTTTTTTTTCTTCGTATGGCGTTACACTCAGGCTATAATCCAATTATCTCCATAAATTATTGATGTTCATATTATCCTATGTTAGTGCAGAATTTAAAATTTATCAGAAGGGGTAATTTAACATTTCTCCTTTAATTAATAGGCCAGGTACCTGCAGCCAATGAATATAATTATGCCAAAATGGCATTAAAGATCTGACAAAATGCTGGCACTTGCTGAACTGAAGCTACAATCTACAATCAGTATAAATGTGGTCACTCAAAGATCTGATAACGTGCTGTCACAAGATTATGTGAGACTTTCAAACACCTACTGTAAATGACAATAATTCTAATTCTTGTCTATGTTACTTGTATGTAATGTTGAAATGTAAATGGTGTGTACAAAATAAGTTCGTCACATAATCTTGTTCAAAATCTCTGATGAAGTCTGTTCTAACATGACTTGTATCAGATGAAACTGGTCTAGTAATTATATGGACACAAGGGACAGTTGCCTTTAGTATTAGGCAGACTACTACTAGACAGACTTTGCTCACTGCAGCTGTTTTTTGTTTTGTTTCGCAGGCTTTAAGAGCAAGAGCATCCCATGGCCAAGCTATTGCAGAAAACATACCAAAGCTGCAGTCAATGTACACTGTACAGTGTACATGTAGCTCTTTGAAAGGAATAATGAAAAGCAGAAACAAAGAATCTTGAACAGCTGAAAAAGGGTGTAACATTACGATCAAGGGAGTTACAATAAAACAATTGAAAAGCAGCTTTTTAATGAGTCGTGTATGTTTACTTTGTCTATGAATGCTTGCATTAATTTACATGATAGTAAACAACCGAGCTGGCTCGATTTGGTTCCCTCGTTCGATTAACATGATATTTACAGGCTCCCTTATTCGATTTACATGATATTCACAGGCTCCCTTATTCGATTTACATGTGATTTACAGGCTCCTTTATTCGATTTACATGATATTTACAGGTTCCTTTATTGAATTTACATGTTATTTACGGGCTTCCTTTATTCGATTTACATGCTATTTACATGGTCTTATGTCCCTGGTTTGAAAAATTTACAGGATCTTTTCCATAATTTACATGTTTCACCTCAATTATTTACATGTTTTTTACAGGATTTCTCAAAACATGTAAATGGGTAAAAATCATGTAAATTTTCATTTACAGTATCTTTTTGAGGATTTACATGTTATTTACAGGTTTTTTACATACTATGGAAATTTTCAACTTTTCCAGTGATATACAGTTTTTTGTTTTGCTATTGTTAGCAGCTATTGTCTTCAGCCCCGCCACTCAGCCCTGTCAATCAAAGCCGCACCCAGCTTTTCAGGCACTGTAATGAACGGGGTTATGTGATTTATTCCCCTAAAAAGAACAAAGAAAACTGAGCAAGATGAAAAATAAACTGACTTACCTATTTATTGGGTGTTTCTTGGTGTTGCGGAAGCCATTGTTGGTTAGCTTTTGTGTTGTGGTGTGAGTATTGTTCAGTGTCTTTTGAATATTTTGTTATACGTCATTGGGTGATCACACCATCCGCAACACCAAGAACCTACCTATTTACCTGTTCACAGATTATAAGAAATGTTTTAACAGTATCATTTGTATACTTTCGAACTACAGTACTGTCTTGTAAAAACTCTATTCTCTATTCTCTATTCTTGTCTATTCAGTTTTGTGTTTGCCCCTAATATGTATTTTTATCTATATGCTTTTGTAAACCTAACTTACATGTCTGAAAAATGGTAATTTCTTATTCTTGTCCTACTATTATTTTCTGTCAAAGTTTTGGGTCTTTTTAAAGCATTAAGGCGAAGCAGTTTTCTTGGTCCACCCAAAAAAACTTTCACCATGCATGCAGACACCTTTAGACAGACACTGGAAAAATGGATGTTCATCTTTGATAAAAAAAGGAATCGAAAATATCAAAACATTATCAAAGAATAGGAAGAATAGGAAGATTAAGCAGACAACGCGACGTGAAATACACAGCGTGCAAAATAATCTGGAAACAAGTTAATTACAACTTCCGGTGCGCGAGCCGTTACCGAAACCTCACGTCGTCATTGCTAGAATAGACTTGCCACAAGTCGACCTTCGCTTTTATAGTTGAGTTTATAATATAAGCAAAAATTTTTCGCGAGGAATTTGTCGCGAAAGACGACTTGTTTCACTTGCAACAATTCGAATCAGACGCGTAATTTCTGGGAGGAAAAAATGATTGACACCTCGCAGATTACACGCGCTCCGCGCGCGGTCATCGCGAACTTGAATGGCGTCGGACGGGAGTTCGGCAACTACTACGAAAACCTTTTGTAAAGTTGTTCTCTCGCCAAGATCAAGAGAAGTAAAAAACAGAGCGTAGAAAAAGTGCTTGGTTCAACACTTGTCAGACTGACTTTTTCAAGACAGCAGTAAGCTTGTATAACGACAAGACTGTCGAAGAAAATAAAGTCAGCGATGGAAAATTTCAACGCCGTGAAAGTTCTTTTGGCTGAAAAGCGAGGACAAACAATACAAGGCATTTTTGCTAATTTTGCTAAATAAAAAAACACAAAATGATCACACAACTTGAAACCGAATACTGAGTTTTAAAGCGAGAAAAAAAAACCTGCCTCGAGGAAATATGTTTTGAGTTTAGGTTTCAATGATACAACCTGTCTTTAAATGATGTTAATAGAGCGTATGCACATGACGTCACGGCGGCCATATTGGTGTACCAAAACAATAGAACGGCGGCCATGTTGGTGTACCAAAACAATCCTGTGGGATTTGAACGCTTTTCTTATGTTAACACTTTCTTTTGTTCCAATAAATTTGCATAGCTGCTTGCCACGTGAGTGCATACGCTCTATAGGACAACACCTTATCCAGTGCATACGCGGAAATGCACATTTATGCGCCGATCAATTCGAAACATCAGCATCCCCTCCCCCGGGCAATGCCCCGTGCATTTGAACTTTTGAAGATCGACTTGTTCAAATTCCCGCCCCCTTGGGCCAAAATTGCATTCAAATACTGACTGACTGTCAAATGCCCCTCCGAAAGATAAAATGTTTTTAGTGAGAATAAAAAATACGCTTTGCATTCAATTGTTCTGATTTGTTCTGGCTGGTGTTTTCCTCGAGAATATACTCAATGGAACTGTGTATACTTTGCAACTGATATTTCATGGCACTAGTGTGGACACCATGCTAATATGAATTTTGTTATTGTTTAGTGATTGACTTCTTGATAATTTTATGAATTGAGTAATTCCTCCTGTGATCAAGAAATGTTCAAAAATATTTAGCAAAGTGGTTGATTCATTTTTGGTGGAGCTGTTGGGTTTTGAACAAATCGCTTGCAAGCGTCATTCACGAGGTGAAAATTTATTATTTTAAACGCGTTTTATAGCAACTGACAAATATTTCCTTAATGATTTTTTTGTTTGAGAGAGGTTGTTGTTCATTTTACAGTGTTTTTCCTTTCAAACAATATGGTCGTTTAAGCTCTGCGGACATTTAATAGACTCATAGACTGGCAATACAGTCGGCCACCTTGACTGTGAAATCTAGTACGCGTTGAGCGGCAATTGAAGCTATGTTTTAAAAAATCTACGATTTATAAATATTTAACATATTAAACTATTCATACAAACCTTCAAAAACACTGCAAAGCTTTGTCAGTCCCTTTTTCACTAGCCATTCACTATAACAAAGACGTGCGTTTGATTGGCGCCGGCCAAAAACAAAAATATTTTGAACACTTCCGGTTCAGATTCCCCACCCCACCCAGGCAAAGTTATTTTATTTTATTTGCTTCTGCTTCTGCTTCTGTTTTTCTGCCGTAAGGATCAGTTTGCCGTTTCTCTTGTTTCACGTCAAGTATTAATAGCGGAGCACTCGCCGGGCCGAAGGTCCGGCTGCGCAGCCCCATACTCATAGAACCCATGCCCATCATTTTTCATGGTCATGGCCAGCGGAATGTTTCGCGGGCGGCGTCTGTTACATGTGTGTCCGTGTGTCCGAGCGTCGCGCAAAAACATGCGCGAATGACGCCACACGCGCGGCTACACAGTCGTCAGCTCGGTAAACACTTTAAAAGTTGGATCTTTCGCAGTGTTTAGTGGAGCAGTGAAGTCGTTATTTCCCTGCATTTTTTCGCGGTTTGCTACTCAAGACAGGGATACTAAATAAGGGATACTCAGAAGCCGCTTTATTGGATAAAGAAGAGCTTTCAGGGATAAAATCTTGCTTCTAGGACCTTCATACGTTTATATCAATGCGGGAGATGTTTGTTTTTATTACGGATTTCAGAACCAACGCGGAGATTTAAAGAATTTTCAAGCAAGCTTTCTATAAGCTTTACCGGCTATATTTGCTTGAATAGCATAAACTTACTGTCAGGGACATATCAGAATGTATTATTCATAAGCTGTGTCTTGTACTTCTCAAATTAGTAATAAATGCTAGCAAGTTGTAATAGTATCAAATACGTTTATGTGTGTTTCGGTGGATTTTAGCGAACTTGCGCCGGTTGGTGGAAGCGGCCGCGTTGAGAAAATCTCATGATAGAAAGAGTGACCTCAAACCAGCCTGTTCAGGGACAAGTAAGCCACTTCCATTCGAACTATTTTAGAGCATTCTTGGCTTGAATTAGGAAAAATCGTAGACTGGGTCAGTTATCAGTGCATGTTTTCATTTGCGGAAAATGTCGTTAAGTTTTTCTTTTCTTCTGACAGATGTCTCTTCTAAATAGCCAAGTAAACAAGTATAAAAAGGGCAATCAAGTGACTTTTTCAACAATCTGCACGTTCTGTTAAAAAAGTTAATTATGATTAATCTGACACCAGTGTCTATTCTGTTGAGTGTACGGTAGATAAAAATTATTTTTGTCGTTTCAGTCACTTTGTTTCAGTAAACTTCTAGCGTCCACGTAATATATATAGATAGCCCAAGCCTAACAGCGTCGCACTTTGAACAAGCTTAACTAAGGTGAAACTTAACTAAGGTGAAACTTAACTAAGGTGAAAGGTTGGAAGCACAAGAATTAAGATTGACGAACGGGCTATTTTCAATTTTAGCAATTCTCAAAAACAGTATTACGCGACCGTCTGCACAGTACATTTTTATAGACCGTACAAAAGTTCACAAAAACAACTTTTCTCTGTCTAGAATAACTAGTGCCACTAGTTTCCGAATAAAATAGTTTTTGTTTGTCAAAAATTGCCCGAGAAACTGATTTGAAAACCAAAAATTGCAAAAATACACAAACATATTTGCATAAGGCGATGCGAGTGAAGATAGAACTGTACTATAAAATCAAAGTCTTGTTTTGTTTACATAAAATCGCTTTTCAAACTATCTAATGAATGAACAAACACAAAAAAATGGACAACACAATCTTCTTTCGAAAAAATTTATTCAAATCTCCATTAGTTTACGTTTAAAAACAAAACGCGTACCATTTAATTATAGCTCATCGAGTTCAAGCTTTCTTCGATGAAATTCAAGAGCTGAATTTAAGCACGTTTTAAAATCAATTCTCCAAACCTAACAATAGCACCAATAAAAAGTCACTCACAGATTGATATCAACATAAATTCTCATCGAAAACTGTAATCTGTTTTACCTTTAAGTACCTCGCTTGCTTGGAAATTCAAATCTCCGCTTCTGGTTCTGAAATCCGTAGAAAACAACCATCTCCCGCATTGATAAAAACGTAAATACATGAAGTTCCTCGAAGCAGGATTTTACCCCTGAAAGCTCGTCTTTTTCCACTAAAGCGGCTTCTGAGTATCCCTTAATTAGTATCCTTGTCTTGAGTAGCAAACCGCGAAATATTCAGGGAAATAACGCCTTTAATTTAAACGATTTTCTCCGCTTAGTAAATTCACAGCAAAACATCGAAGTGTTTTTCTAGCTGACGTGACATTCGGCCGTGTAACCGCGCGAAAAACAAAGCCTCGCTTTGGTTTCAACATGACGTCGTACGCGCATGTTTTGCGACGTCATACGCGCCCGCGAGCTAGTCCTGCGCGACGGCGGAGCTGCAGTAGTCCGGTCCTGCGCGACGGCGGGCGGAGGGCGGGCACACGCGCGCCCGCGAAACATTCCGCTAGCCATGACCATGAAAAATGACGGCATGGTTCTATGAGTATGGGGCTGCGCAGCCAGGCCTTCGGCCTGGCAAGTGCTCCGCTATTAAAAACTAAATGCAATCAACAAGCACGAACGACTCTTATTTTCCATATAAGGTAGAATGTGCGCGCACTCTCATTACTTCAAGGTGGCGCAATTTCTGCTAAAAATAGCCCAACACGTCCTTTACATGGGTTTGCGTGGGCCCCACGCTTACGGTCTCCTTCCCCGATTATGGCTCCTGTACAAAGTCAAATTCCCCACCCCCGGGATGGCCTTTTACATCAAATTCCCGACTCCCCGGGCACAGAAAATGTTCAAATGCCCGGGGCATGCCCGAGGGGGGGGATGTTGATGTTTCGAATTGATCGGCGCATTGGAAGTTGAACGACAGGAACCTGGGAACAACTAATGATTTTGGTTCGAAAAATGAATTTATCTGTCTCTGAGTGTGGTTAAGTAAAGAAGTAAAAGATACAGATACATCCCTGTTGTTTGCTCAGCCATATTACAGATCTAGATTAATTTCATATTTTAACAGTAAACATCAAGTCTCGTGAACACATAATCGGCCTCCGGACAAAACATGAAAATAGCTCAACTTAGCCCGGTCGTCAATTTTATTCTTGTGCTTCCGACCTTTCACCTCAGTTAAGTTTATCATCGGCGTTCTGTTCAAAGAGCGACGCTGTTAGGCTCAGGCTATCTATATATATTACAGTTTCTACTTAGTAGCCTGGTCTTTGTGTGGAAATGAGGCTGGAGTTGATCTTGTTTTGATAGAAACCTTCTTTCTTTTCATATGTAAATCATGTTGTTCTTATGTTAACTAACATGATTTACATATGAAAAGCAGGAAGGTTTGTATCAAAACAAAGTCAACTCCAGCCTCACTTCCACTCAAAGGCCAGGGTACTAAGCACACAACTGAAAAATGGTCTATGAACGTGAAATTAATCAAATAACAACAAAGTTAATAAAGCAGTACTTCTTCGCTAAAAGTTCCTTTATCTTATTAGTTTTTCGCAGAATACAGCCGTTTTCATTCGTCAGTATTTCTATCACGAAAAATTCACAAATTTTGAGATATTGTAAGAAAAATTTTCAATTTTAAAAGGAATCTATGCGAACAAACTTGTTATGGTGGAAACAACTTGCAGAAAAACTTAAGGTCGCGGGGGATACCTGGCCATGAATAAATTCATAAGGCAAAATTTTGGCAGGGGTGTCATTTTGAAAAACGTTATATTGTGAAGGTTTGAAAACCGATTTCGCTAAAATTTAACAGAGATATTGGCGAATAAGGAAAGTGCGTAAGGATTGTTTTTTATTGAAGGGATGGCGCTTTAATTTGCGGCAATGCTGTAAGCCACTAAAGTTACTTTTCTTAAAACGTGGTTTTGTGTCCAAGTTTGCTCCTCGAGAAGAACACAAAGCAAGTTGATTTTCCCACTCACTGATCCGTCAAAACGTCTATTGTGTCATATCTGACTCCGATTTTTTGATTTCAACTTTAATTAAAAGTTATTAGCTTTTAAAGGAGTAAAATTGTCCAAGTTAGAATTTGAAGCCTCATATCTTTCCTTTGAAAGCCTATTTAAAAATTTTGAGTCAGATATGACAATCTACAATACACCTAGTTTACCTCCCTGCAGTGTCAACTCATGAAATTCTCTATCCGCGCTGAATTCTTGGACACAAAATTGCTTGTTTTTACGCTTCCGAAAGGCTTCCCGAGCAAACACGAATGCAAAAAATACAAATTTATGGTAATTTTGCTAATTTTAATCCACGGGCTATTGTCAACACTTCATGCGGAAAGAACAATGGCCGTGTTTTCACGAGCGATTTTTCAAGTCGCTGAGCGAGTAACAGTCGGGAATCTCGTGAAAACAGTTGCTTATTGTCCAACTCGCTTAAAGTTAAGCGAGTTGGCGAACTACAATAGAATTCTCATTAAATTTAAGCCACCAAACCAGGTCGCTTAAGCTTGTCGGCAATTAAACAACAAAGAAGGGCATTGTATTGTCGTTCTTTTGTGTTCTAATTTTCTATTGTTTTAACAAAAGAAAATATGTCGCGCATGGTATAAGAAAAATGAATAAAGTTCTGTCCGTGAAAACGCATACATTTTTTAAGCTGCTAACGCGGTCAGTAAACAAATTACCTACAGGAATGTTAAGCAAGAAAAACCGCCTCGTGAAAACACAGCCAATGTGTCAAAAACTAGTGTATTTTGCCAGACAGCGCTTTGCACGTGCAATTATTAATGCAGAAACATTACAGAGTCTGTTCGTGAATTTTTCGCGCATTTTCGGTATCAGCCGTCGCACTTCGTGCATACTCTTTTCATAAATGCATACTGATGAGCGGAACCTGTCCCCCGCGACCTTAATTCAATTCACAAAATATCTTCTATAATATATAATTATGCTTTATCCCAACAGCATACCTTGCTAGTTTATTGGAGCAGTTTTCGTTATTTTTAATATTACGAAACATCCAGATTTTCAGTTTTAACGGGAAATCCACAGAGAATCTACGCGAACAAATTTGCAACGGTACGCCAGCAAGTTGGTCGCGACGTTTGCAGATTGCTCTGAGAAACTCAATCAAAATACCAATGTTGCGGCGGAAGATTGCAAAGTAGCACGGAAAGGAACATCCGGTTTGACTGTATTATTTATTAGGGAGCTTAAGCAACGACAACGGCAACGCCAAGGAAAACGTCACTTGAAAAAAGTATTCGCGCTATTTTAAACTACTTTGCAGATGCTCCAATTTGTTTAGTTTGTCTAATGTGACTGGATTGTCCAGGAGCTGAATTTGAAGGGATGGCTTTCCGATTCAATGGAGAAAGGAAAATTAACCGTCGTGCGTTCACGTTCTCCACAAATCCTATAATTGATCATTTCACGTTGTTGTTTTGCAGGGAACGGCAAAAAAATGTACCATACTGTAAAACGCACGTGCAAAGGCATTAGGTCGGTTCACACTAGGGACCAAAGTGTATTTGAAGTACACTTGGAAATCAAGTAGACTTTGAGGTCTGCTTTGGAAAGACGAGACAATAGATTTTCAGGCATGACTGCGCACAGCGTGCGTTCGTGTTTAGATGCAAATGATTAGTTTGATAAACAAAGTTGCAGGACTAAAGTACGATGTGCATAAAACGCTAAGTCGATAGTAAAATAATTTTTCTTGATCAAGTCAAGTTTTATTTGAACTTAATTCAGCAAAAATTCGCCTCAGAGCCTGGTGTAATACTATGCTTACTCTTTGTTAATTTTTGGGAAATGTTTCGTCCTCGTCTTAAAAAACATGTTCTTGTATCTCATGAGTATTGAATACGCGCATGGCTGTAGTGTTTTTGATTCGAATTAGACAACAACCTTTTTTTCTCAACGTAGAATTTTTATCCAAAGTCGGCTTGAAATACGCCTTCCAATACAACAGCTTAAGTAAAACTTGAGATCCTGCTTGAGAGTGTTTTTTAAGTCGCCTGTGACTCCAGAATTGGAAACCAAAACGCAGAGAGCTCGTTCCATGTGGAATTCAAAGTTGCGCGCCCACGTGCTTTTATCTGCACGGCTGTACTGTCACTGGTCAAGTGCGCTCCCAAGTAAGGGGTAGACCTTACTTTGAAGTGGACTTGGATCCTTTTGTTTTACGCATATCGCCAGGGCAACAAAGAAACCAAAAAGTGCGGTCATTAAAACGTTCACACTTCAAGTACGCGAGCTACACTTGGGTGATTCCGCACAAATCAACAGCATGTGCCATTCAAAAAGACGTTTTTAATAAATAAGAAGGGAAATATGGAGCTTTTAGAAAACGAACTACTGCAAATTATTTAACTTTTTAATTACATTCACCTGATATTAATTTTTACCTCTTTGATACATTTTACAATGAGATTTAAACGTGTAAATAAATCAGATGAGTGCTTCTACTGAAACGTAAGTCAGACTTAAGAAAACGCTCTCAGAAAGAAGTTCACACTACAAGTACGTACCAAGTGCACTTCAGGTGCACTAGTAAGAGCCCTAGCGAGAACCGGCCTATTGTTTTCGCTCATTAAATCTATTGTTTTCTGCCGTTCTCGCTGCCGTCGCCGTCGTGGTAATAATAATGACGTCAGCAGCGTCTTCAATATAATGACGTCATGGGATTTTCCCAGAGTTTCCGAGAACTCGCTTCGCTATGCCGACAACATTGGGGCTTCGTATTTTATTTCATATTTGAACAAAACGTATGTCACAAACAAAGAAGATGTGGAGTAAGAGGGATTATGAGCCACTAAGCACGCAAGAGACAGATAAAGGTGAAGGAGTGAAGAGTAAATTCGCTTCAAACCCTTGCAATTGCTCTGCTTGCATTTGTAAGTTTATGTTGCTGGCTATTTTGCTGATTTTGGCTGGAACTCTTATTATCAAATGCATATTTCAATCGAGAAGTACATCACTGAAAACCAAAGGTATGTGCAGACAACAGCTGTATGTGTCTAACAAGGCAAATATGATAATTTTTATACTAACTTCGTCCGTTGTCAGACCTTATCCGGGAGCTCATTCGATGAGGCAAAATATGCTTCGCTTTGCATTTCTTTTTATGCATATTCACTGCTACACAACCACTTTTATTTTGCACGCGGATTCATGTGGAGTATATATATATATATATATATATATATATATATACATATATATGATTTATAATTTCATTTATACATTATCAGCTATTATTATAGTAACATTTTATTGTGAAAACGTTCGAACATCACTGAGGCTATCCCTGACAACAAAGGCTATGTTCACTATGTTCAAGTTCCATTTTGAATCTGTAACCGGGCTGCTATGCGGACAAATTAGACCGTCTCGATCTGTTGGTGCAAGTTTTGTACTTTCAGAAACGTAACGGTTGTACTAGCACCGTGTGTGGCGATAAACTGGGATATTAAAATTCGCGCGGAAAGTTTACCGAACATTGAAGCTGCAGCATGCAAGTTGACTAAGATACCTTCCTTTATCTAAGTGCATTTCTCAGTGAAACGACTTTTTAGAACTTTTTAGCAACATTTTATTATTTTGAGTAATCCGTGCATAAGCAAAATCCCGGGGTTTACCGGTAAATCGTGACAAGATGAAAATATTGCATCGGTACACTGAACGTGCACGGATCCGAACTGTACCTGTACAATGTGAACATAACCAGATAAATATAATTGTTAGAATTCGGAATGGTTTTGGTCCATCGCAACACAAGAAGAATTGTCGGATCCCTCAATATGCCGAACTAATATCCGAGAATTATCCGTGTGTTACAATGGGCAAAAATACTATATAAGTTATAATAAGAAATTTAGCCTGAGGAAAGCTAATTTTGTTAGCCGAAATATTGGGCCGCTAAATAAATCAGCCCATTGTCGTAGAGCCAGCCTTGCATTCAGTTTGTCTTATACACTTCAAGTGACGTCTGGCTCGAGCATCTCTACATAGAGATCCAGCAAAACCGAACCAGTGCATTATACTCACTCTATGAATAAATCAGCCCATTGCCGTAGAATCAGCCTTGTCTTATATACTTCAAGTAGCGTCTGGCTCGAGAATCTCTACATAGAGATCCAGCAAAACCGAATCAGTGCATTATACTCACTCTATGAATAAATCAGCCCATTGCCGTAGAGTCAGCCTTGTCTTATATACTTCAAGTAGCGTCTGGCTCGAGCATCTCTACATAGAGATCCAGCAAAACCACTGAACCAGTGCATTATACTCACTCTATGAATAAATCAGCCCATTGCCGTAGAGTCAGCCTTGTCTTATATACTTCAAGTAGCGTCTGGCTCGAGCATCTCTACATAGAGATCCAGCAAAACCACTGAACCAGTGCATTATACTCACTCTATGAATAAATCAGCCCATTGCCGTAGAGCCAGCCTTGCATTCAGTTTGTCTTATACGCTTCAAGAAGCGTCTGGCTCGAGCATCTCTACATAGAGATCCGGCAAAACCGAACCAGTGCATTTTAGTTACACGTTGTGCGGACTTCTATATTCAACTTTTCTGAAAAAGAAACCTGTCATAAGTAGTTATTTAATTAAGAATTTGAAATAGAAATAAACATATTGGCAAAATAAAATAAAATGTTTTGATAAAGTGTCAAGTTAGTTTATAAGTGTCACGCATCCTTGGGAATTCAATTTTTGAATTCATTTGTTTTGTTTTAAGTAGTTATTAGTCTACTTTTGAATTATTTATCCCAGATACCGATGCCTAAAGCTGTCCGTTAATACTTGGTTAATCATTAAAAAAAATCTTCCTAATCCCACATATATTTAGTTTTTCTTTTCTTTCTTCGTTGTAAATAATAAAAAATTTTGTTTGTTGTAAATTATGAATTGTATAGAAAATAGTATTAATAGTAAATAATCTTTTTAAAAAATCAAATCAGAATTTAGGTAATTTACTGAAACGTTTACTTTCTCTTTTGATGTTTCTTTCTCGTGACGAGGCTCGAGCTTGGTATTCTTTTCAAGTTCTACAGACTACCTTGTGTGTCATGAGACCCCGTTAGAAGTTATCGCGAATATGGCACATTGGAGCAAAAGTTATAGGTATAAGGGATATTTCTGGGAAAATAAGGGATACGGGATATTGGGAAAAGAGCAATAAAACAAGTGTACAAGAATAATTATGTAGTTAACAGTGGATACAGGATATTTTGGCCTAATATGATGCATGACCGCCCCCCCCCCCCCCCCCCCCCCCCCATCCCTCTGCCTGTTTCATTTTAAAAAAATTAACAAAGAAGGTAAAAAAAGTCACCTAGAATTAACCCACGGTTTTAACGATCTTGATCCGTTGGCTCTCCACAGTTGAAGAGGCAAAGCGAATATTGGCCACAGTATTTGATTGCAGACACAAGCCACTTTGTGATACCAATGCTGCCTGCATAGAAGATCCTTTGAACAGGAATCGTTACATCTGTGTTTGCAAAAGTGGTTTCCAAGGAAATGGATCTGTCTGTCACGGTACGAGAGTCTTTTTGGACAGGCAATGATATGCATTTTTTTATTTCTTCCTTGCCTTGAGAACTGTGTCATAAGCCCTTTCAAACAAAATTAATCATCCGATGGATATAACATAACTCAAAGTCAAACTATAGTAAGCTGCTTTCAATTCCTGGAATTTTTCACGTCATTCAAAGTTGTCCTATAAAAAAATAAAGGCTAGTTATTTGTTTGCGACATAGACTGCCGCCTAAAAAATATATTATTTCCAACGGCACAAAGTTAGAAAACTTAAAAATGAACATATAGTGGGAAACATATATCTCCACATGGGTTCTAGGAGCAAATTGAAATTACGTTAATTTGAATTCATTTGGCTCAAATGCGGTTATAGTTTTCAACCTTAAAACTTTAATTTATTGCAGATATCAACGAGTGTTTATCCCATGAACTGTATTCCTGCCCTTTTAACTCAGACTGTGTGAACACTGTTGGCACCTACAACTGCAGTTGTCATCCTGGATATGAAAGCGATGGACGATCATGCAAGGACGTCAACGAGTGTAATTTAAACACGCATAATTGCAGTGTTTATGCATTCTGTAATAACACTATTGGCTCTTATGACTGCACCTGTCTTGAAGGATTTCGAGGTAATGGGTCTTTCTGTAGTGACGTCGACGAATGTGAAACGGAAGTTGACAATTGCAGTCTCCAAGCATTCTGCACGAATGCAATTGGGACCTTCAGCTGCACGTGTTTGTCAGGCTTTCATGGGGATGGGCGGACATGTCAAGATGTTAACGAGTGCAAAGCGAAGACTGATAATTGCAGTGTGAATGCAGTCTGCACAAACAATATTGGCGCCTATAATTGTACTTGCAATGAAGGGTTTAAAGGTGATGGACGGTCGTGCAAGGACGTGGATGAATGCAAGATGAAAAGGCACAAATGCAGCCTGCATGCATTCTGCACAAACATTATTGGGGCCTATAATTGTACTTGCAATGAAGGGTTTAAAGGTGATGGACGGTCATGCAAGGATGTGGATGAATGCAAGATGAAAACACACAAATGCAGCTTGCATGCATTCTGCACAAACAATATTGGCGCCTATAATTGCACTTGCAATGAAGGGTTTGAAGGTGATGGACGGTCGTGCAAGGATGTAGATGAATGCAAGATGAAAACACACAAATGCAGCCTGCATGCATTCTGCACAAACAATATTGGCGCCTATAATTGTACTTGCAATGAAGGGTTTAAAGGTAATGGACGGTCGTGCAAGGATGTGGACGAATGCAAGATGAAAACACACAAATGCAGCCTGCATGCATTCTGCACAAACAATATTGGCGCCTATAATTGCACTTGCAATGAAGGGTTTGAAGGTGATGGACGGTCGTGCAAGGATGTAGATGAATGCAAGATGAAAACACACAAATGCAGCCTGCATGCATTCTGCACAAACAATATTGGCGCCTATAATTGTACTTGCAATGAAGGGTTTCAAGGTGATGGACGGTCATGCAAGGATGTGGATGAATGCAAGATGAAAACACACAAATGCAGTCTGTATGCATTCTGCACAAACTTTATTGGCGCTTATAATTGTACTTGCAATGAAGGGTTTGAAGGTGATGGACGATCGTGCAAGGACGTGGATGAATGCAAGATAAAAAAGCACAAATGCAGTCTGTATGCATTCTGCACAAACTTTATTGGCGCTTATAATTGTACTTGCAATGAAGGGTTTGAAGGTGATGGACGATCGTGCAAGGACGTGGATGAATGCAAGATAAAAAAGCACAAATGCAGTCTGCATGCATTCTGCACAAACGTTATTGGCGCTTATAATTGTACTTGCAATGAAGGGTTTGAAGGTGATGGACGATCGTGCAAGGACGTGGATGAATGCAAGATGAAAAAGCACAAATGCAGTATGCATGCATTCTGCACAAACGTTATTGGCGCCTATAATTGTACTTGCAATGAAGGGTTTGAAGGTGATGGACGGTCGTGCAAGGACGTGGATGAATGCAAGATGAAAAAGAACAAATGCAGACTGCATGCATTCTGCACAAACACTGTTGGCACATTCAGTTGCACGTGTCATGGTGGATACAAAGGAGACGGATTGCTGTGCACTGACATAGATGAGTGCAAGAGTGGGACTCACAGCTGTCACGCTCACGCCAGTTGTGCTAACAACCCAGGTTCATACAGCTGCTATTGCAGAGAAGGGTACACAGGAAATGGCCAATATTGCAGTGGTAAGTACAGGGACAACAAAAAAAGTTTGAAATGTCCATCCATATCCTTTTATTTTTCTTAAAGCTAATTTACGGGTGTTTGTTACGATGTACTAAAAGGAATTTAGAATTCCTGAGTGTAGCAAAAACTGAATCAATTTTTTTTTCGAAAGATATTCAGATTTCTAGCACCTGATTTGTTCGATAGTGAAGGAGCATCTGATCTACGAGACTGATAGATTGATCATTTGCAGTTAATCCGGATTATAAGTTGAATATCATACCGTAAAATATGATTTATTTTTCTTAGACATAGATGAGTGCAGTCAAAGCCCTTGTAACGAGAACGCAGTTTGCAGAAACACATACGGGTCATATAGCTGTGGCTGCAATCGCGGCTTCCAGGGTGTCGGAATGTTATGTTTTGATTATGATGAGTGCAAAGAGGATGCTCACGACTGTCACCAGAAAGCTGTGTGTGATAACACTTGGGGCTCATATCGCTGTTCCTGTTCTAAAGGTTATCATGGAAATGGTAAAGTCTGCATAGGTGAGCAAAGTCATATACAGCTTCGGTTAAACGAATATGAGAAGTGTATGAATGACATATCGAATTATACGGTCTTCAATCGCACGTTCCTATGAGAGGCTGATAGATTGATCACTTGTGGTTAGTCCGGATTATAAGTTAAACCGCTAAGATCATACCGTAAAATATGATTTATTTTTCTTAGACATAGATGAGTGCAGTCGAAGCCCTTGTGACGAGAACGCAGTTTGCAGAAACACAGACGGGTCATATAGCTGTGGCTGCAATCCCGGCCTCCAAGGTGACGGAATGTCATGTGTTGATTATGATGAGTGCAAAGAGGATGCTCACGACTGTCACCAGAAGGCTGTGTGTGATAATACTTGGGGCTCATATCGCTGTTCCTGTTCTAAAGGTTATTATGGAAATGGTAAAGTCTGCATAGGTGAGCGAAGTCGTATACAGCTTCGGTTAAACGAATACGAGAAGTATATGAATGACATATCGAATTATACGGTCTTCAATCGGCATGTTACCATGAGAGAGTGGTAGATTGATCACTTGTGGTTAGTCTGGATTATAAGTTAAACCGCTAAGATCATACCGTAAAATATGATTTATTTTCTTAGATATAGATGAGTGCAGTCGGAGCCCTTGTGACGAGAACGCAGTTTGCAGAAACACAGACGGGTCATATCGTTGTTCCTGTTCAAAAGGTTATCAAGGAAATGGTAAAATCTGCAAAGGTGAGCGAAGTTGTACATAGCTTCGGTTAAACCAATATGAGAAGTATATGAATGACACATCGAATTATACGGTCTTCAATCGGCACGTTACCATGCACGTGTGTAGGACACGTGGGATTTTAACTCTTCATTTTAACGGGTTGAATGCCAGTTTTGGTACGGAGGGAGATCCGTTTCTACTTTCTGATTTACAGTATTCGCTTATCTTTGTTATTTCAAAGATAAAAAAGCATCGCAAGACCAAATTGAATGAGTGAGATTCCCAACTTATGAACACCGAGAGGATATGCAGCAGTAGTTTGAGCCTTGTATGCAGCCAACTGATTTACAGAAAAAGCGTGCAATCAGCTAATTTGTTAAAACAAGTCAGGTAACTTTGTTTTATTTTATTTTGTGTTATCATAGCTTCTTCTGCAAGAAAAACAGTGTCTAGCAAAATTCTATTCATCATGGTAGCTGGTTCTGTCATATCACTTGGTATCTAAAGACCTCATGGTGACTGCAAGCATTCTTCAGTTGCATTGAACTACTAGAAATACGTGTCTCGTAGAGCCTCGCGAAGCTCGGAGGAGGGTACACCGCAAAACTTTAGCAACAAGGGAGGGAGAGATGCATCGGCGTACGGGAAAAATTTTGTCGGGGGGGCTGAACTTAATTTGCCCGAATGAAACTCGTGACGTCATGTTTATTCGTCATGATGATGATTCTAGCACTCGCTGACATTTTACTTTTCTACCACTGAGAACGATGCGAGAATGAGCTTCTACATCTCGCATTCTTCGCACTTCACACGGTACCGATAAGATCTATTTTACGAGACTTCGAGAGACATACTTTAAACGACCAGATACCAACCACACATACTGTCCTAAGCAAGATGGTCGCCAAATGTTATACTTAGTTTCAGTCCCTGCGCGGTCTACAATATCATTCCCACCTTTGGCGGACCACAACGCAAATTTGTCGTTCTATGGCCCTATTTACATGGAAAGAGGATGATCTTAGTGCTAGGATGATTCTAAGAAGGTTCATTTGGTTCACATGCGTAAATGCAGCATCCAGGATCAACTCTTCATTTGGTTTACGTGAAAAATTCGGCAGGATGCAAAGCAAGACGGTGGGCGACAATAATAAAAGCGAAGATAACCTTGGAGCTCCCGAGGCCGTTTACATGGAGCTCGGATGATCCTAGCGCTAGGGTGATCTTAGCGCTAGGGCCAAATGCAACCCTTCGCATGTAAACTGAAGTAGAAAACATGTTGCGCTCGGATGATCCTAGCACTAGGATCATCCCCTTTCCATGTAAATAGGGCCTATGTCTGCTCGTCTGCTCACGCGGTTAGCATCTTATGGAGCTATCACATCAATGACATGATCGATGTAGCAGAGCTTGGTTAGAAAGTTAAGTGAGTAATGTGGGTAACGAAATAAAAACAATTAATTTAAGACATTGAATCACAAAATAATTCCGCAATTTTTCTGTGTCTGTAGTGCCCGAATAGTCGACCAGTTTTGCCCGAATAATACTATACTTTTTTACGACTGGGGGGGCTGCAGCCCCCCCAGCCCCTACCCCTCGTACGCCTATGGAGAGATGGAATTTCTGGTTTAACTGGAGAGGTTGGGTTGCATGGCCACCCCGAAATTTGAAGTTGAGACATTCTCATCCTATTCGCAGTCCCTAGTCACACTGGATGACGTGAATTGGAGATTTGTCGCGGTTTTGTTGCTAGGCAACTACAGGACACAAACCCGATATATTGATGAAGGTAATTAACCTGAGATTCCACTGCCCAAAAGCGATACACGCGCGACAAATAACTTATATCGACAGAGGAACTGTTTAACGCTATAATTTTTAATGTAGAATATTGTATCAATATTCAAGCGTTGCCTGTTCCGAGTTATCGGTGGGGAAAGAAAATAAAACCCGCTACTCCTCAAGTTTTTGCATTTTTACGCTCTCTTTTGCCCTTCACTTGTTCTTTGCCAAATTCATATACGTTTTACTACGCCTTTCAATAACACGACGCGAACTCTTGGATTTTCAAAGGCCAGCTAAGGTTACGTTTTACGCTGCCGTCAATGATAATTATGGAGACAAATGGAGCGAAATCCACCAATCACAACCAAAAAATATGACCTTTTCACCTTTTTGCTTAAAGCGTCGTTGTTTCCTCATACGTCAGCTATGATATCTGCGGCAGTAAAAAATGAAACTGTTGGTTGAGTTTTGAAATTCAGAGTTCGCGTGTTATTGACATGCGCAGTAACGCGGGATGAGTACAAACGCGCCGCAGAGCGCATCTTATGAAAAAAAAAAAAAACGTCTGGGGAACAGACTACAATGTGAGCGCCTGGAACTGGCCAACCTTTTTAATTTAATTTTCAAGTTGTAAACCAAAGGAAGGGCGAGAAATTTATCTTCTTGACCGATATATTTGTCTGAATTTCCTTGCCTAATATAAGGTAATGATCTGCAAATATTTTTATTATTGATTCCTCTGGTTAAAATGAAAGTTTGAACACTTTAATTTCGGGTTCCAAATATGAATGTAAACAGGCGCTCGTGTGTCCACGCAGCTAATTCTTTATCTGTCGTTTCTATTGTTCCGGTTTTTATTATAAGAAAAAAAAAAGAGGCGTACAGGTTAGCGTTAGAGGTTTTTAGCTGAAAAAAAGAGCGTGACATGGTTAACCTTCTTAACCCTATTCGGCCTGGGGGGGGGGGGGGGGGGGGCACAAAGTGCCCGCGCTAACTTTGAACATTCATAACTTCTTTAATATGTATTCAAAGACCATCAAACTTTGTGACTTTTCCTAAAATTTATCTGGCAACAATTTGATATGACAATTTTTTGATCACGTGACTTGATGTTTCCATGGCAACAAGATTATGACAGCCACGTTTTTTGAAATTTGCATATTTATACCTTTGAATGAAGAAAAACAAATTTTTATTGGTATAACTTTTATAATTTTACGTCATTTAGCGTTTATTCATTAGTTTTGATTAATCTTGAGTGAATTTGGGCGGTTTTTAAGAGGTTTTAAAACATTTCAGAAATCCAAGATGGCGGATCCAAGATGGCGGCCGTATAACTAATTATCAAATAGGGACTTTAAGCACCGAGAACGGGGACGGCAACGGCGACGCGGATACCGAGAAAGGACTAGGGAGAGACCGGCGTTTTGGCGTGAATTTTAATATCATTAAGGTGGCTCCACTGGGATTTTGAGTGACGATACCGTTTAGCTTTGAGAAACTTTTGTACCACCACAAACGATCCAACTGAAAATCGATTGCCACAGCTGTACTAGAGAAAGATCAAAGTTTCAGATGATAACATTTCAAAATTGTTTTGTTTTTGTTGTATTTTAAAATCTTAAAACTTTACTCGAAATTTTCTCGAAAACGCTTCCATAGAAATTTGTAAAATTTTGTAGACCGTAGGACAAGTACGTCAGGTCGAAGATCCAGAGAGCGTTTTCCAAAATTATCTCTTGATAACAAGTAAATCGATATTATGTAAAACAGGGAGTGACGTCATAACGTTGCTTTGGCAACTCCGATTTCCATAAAACTTACCTCATCTGAAACTTTAATCTTTCTCAAGTAAAAGTTAAAAGGTATCGTCACTCAAAAACCCAGTCGAGCCACCTTAAGCACTGGTAGGTGCGACGGCACGTCCGACGGTACTTCACTTGAAGAAAGTTTTGCAAAGCGTTCGCTATGGCCGCTTTAAAACAGGTCAGAGACTTCATGCCGATAAGTCATTAGGAAGGAATTATTGACGATGTAGAGTTTTTGTTGCTTTACGACTTGAATAAGTCAAAAAATCTTGATCTGCCGTAGCCTGCCGTACGATTCGTGGAAGAAGACGAGTGCATGTCTGAGTTTCGGTTTCGACGACATGACATCCCACTACTTGCAGAAGTTCTTGATGTACCTGGTGCATTTAAATGCAATCAAAGGAGCATCGCCAACGGAATACAGGGGCTTTGCATTCTTCTAAAGAAAGAAAATAAAAATTAAACATTTATATTAACAACAATAAAAACACCACAAACGGCGAAACTAAATTTAAAATTAGGCCGGTTTATTTGTTTGTTTTTACAATTTATACGGGGAACAAATTTTAACACGCAACCTTTTTTTTTTTGTTGTTGTTTGTTTGCTTGCCATTTTACGATTCATACAAATCATGTATCAGGACCAATTTTTAACTCTTTCTTCCGTGACATTTGTATTGAAAAGGGTAAGCTTCGAAAACATTAATTATAAATAACAGAAAGTTCACTTCTGTACTGACTTTTTATTATTCTCCGCCGCCATGAATTACTGCATGAATAAATTTCTCTTCTCTGCAGTTCATGAAAGAAAAATACAATAGTTGTCCAAATCTGATCAAATAACAAGCCCAAAATATCAACATTTTTAAAAGTAACACTTTAAGTAATTCATAAATTCGATTTTATGGATTTAGAAACGATAAAGCTGCAATTTAGAAGAAGGTAAATACTCACGTTGTGTGGAAACGGCAAGATGAGCAATTTCACGTCGGGTCCGTGAAGAGAACGCGAGATATTTTCCCTCCAGTCATGCACAGTGGATCATTTGGATTTTCCCTGAGGCTCTTGCGTCGCCGTTGCCGTTCCCGTTCCCGGTGCTTAAAGTCCCTAATAACTACGTCATGACGTCATCGCTCCATTGTGCGGACCGCAAAGAAGACAGTTTTGGACGTACTATGTACCCCCTAGGTTTCATTGTCATAGCCTTAATGTTCTTGAAGTTACGAGGGGCTCAGAAACTCAAAAAAAGCCCAGGCTGAATAGGGTTAATGTTAAAACTCAATGTTTGATCTTTTTAGCGGAGCTCCCCGCCCGCTGCGGAGCCCCATACTTATAGAACCTATGCCCGTCATTTTTCATGGTCATAGCTAGCGGAATGTTTCGCGGGCGCGTCGGTCCGTGTGCCGCCCGCCGATGCCCGTCGTTGAGCAGTGCTAGCTCGCGGGCGGGATCTTAGCAATTTTGAAACCAAAGCAAGGCTTTGTTTTTCGCGCGGCTACACGACCGAATGTCACGTCAGCTCGGTAAACACTTCGATGTTTTGCTGTGTTTAGCGGGAAAAAACCATTTCGAATTACAGTCGTTATTTCCCTGCATTTCTTTTCGCGGTTTGCTACTCAAGACAGGGATACTAATTAAGGGATACTCAGAAGCCAATATAGTGGGAAAAGAAGAGCTTTTGGGCGCAAAATAATCTGGAAACAAGTTAATTGCAACTTCCGGTGCGCGCGCCGTTGCCGAAACCTCACGTCGTCATTTCAAGATTAGATTTGCCACAAGTCGACCGTCGCTTTTATAGTCGGGTTTATAATACAAGCGATAAATTTGCGCGAGGAATTTTTCGCGAAGGACGACTTGCAACAATTTGAATCACACGCGTAACATTTTGGCGGGAAAATGACTGACACCTCGCAGATTACACGCGCTTCGCGCGCGGTCGTCGCGAACTTCCGCTTTGAGAAAAACGAACATGGCGCAAGCGATCTTGTTATTTTGTTCAATGTGGATCGCGCAACATTGTTATTTGTTATATAGCTGGAGTTTTTCTTAATACAACGCGCGCGTTCATTGGTTGATTCATGGTCACAAACTGTTTCCGCCAAACGTCCGTGAGCGGGCAACATTTGCGAAAGCGGGTAACATTTTTTACGTCAGTGGGTAACAGTGCACTGTTTCCCGCTAGCGCACGTGATCAGACCATGACAAAAGGTGGCATGATTATGATGCGATTGATTTTACATAACCGACAAACTGCAAGGCTAATCTGACTACGTAAAAAAGTAGATTTTGCGAGACACCAATACGACAGAAACCGATAAAGCAGGGTAGCAACCGCGGACAGCTTTTTGAAGAACAACATCAACAACATCATAGAAAAACAACAAAAATCACGTTTTTGCCTTCAGTTTTTTTTTTATTGAAATCATCGTTGTAAACCCAAAAGTCAACATTCACAACAAAATTCAGTCCTAGTTCCACCTTAGAAGTGATTTTTTTGCTCTTATTCGTTGCCCGGGCCGAGCTACAGCCTCTCGTTCTAATGCATCCTGACCTTGCCTCGATTTTCAACATCTCGAGCGCACTGCATGCTGGGAAATAGCGAGAATTTTTGACACGGTTCGTTCCTTCCCCCACATATTTCATATTTATACTAAGTCCATAGCCACTCCGATCTACCACCGAAATTTCGCGCTTGTTGTGTTCTTCAAAGGTTGCAACTTCCAAAATATGCCGTGGTAGGTCGAGAAATTCATCCAGAGTCGAGTCCCAAGGCTACTTCGTTTCCTGGCGGCCATTTTTCAAGTTCAACGAGCAACGAGCCAAATTCGGGAACGAAGTACAACACCTAACTGGCTTCATTGAGAAAGTGGACTCTGAACTACCTTCAAGCTTAATGATGCTCATCAGGCAGCTACTAAAGATGAAAAATGGCTGTGAACTTACCAAAAATCGCAGATAAAACATATTTCAGTCTTTATTGCAATCCAACGAAGCAAAATGACATCACAATGACGTTTCCAGTAAACTCGAGCCTTCAGTGTTTTAGAACAGCAGCACTTTCCATGGTAACTTTAAATATGGAGACACGAAATCCTATGGGGCGTGTGTATACAGAAAATCACTCAAAAACGTAAGTCACGGACGACAATGAGTTAACATGCTTGAGCACCAACCAAAATCTGACAGAGGACATCACCGAACGTTAACATTTCTCTGCCAAAAATACATGAGACCGGTGTTTTAAAACATGTCAGTTATTTTATGATGGGAAACATTTATGGGCGTTATAAAAAACGATGAATAACGCATACGCACAAGAAACTACATGCAAGTTTATTTTAAACCCTTCAAGTTAATTCAATATCAACTAGTAGTTTCATAAGTTACCAAAAATGTTTAGAATTACTATATTTTGCATTTCCCTTTTAGGGATTACAAATGTTTGTTTCTCTTTACTGCCTTTACAAAAATTGACGTTTGCTTGTTTATTTGAAACTAGGCAAGAGACAAAATAGTTCTTCGAAAATAAAATGATATAACGAGAAACGAAATGGCCAAAATAAATGGCATCCTATCTCCTATCACTACCCATTGGTTACTGCTTCATTCCACAAGTTTCTGTTAAGGATTCTTAAACGTTTTCTTCTCTAAACTACTAAAAATGTCAAAATATTAACGTTTCAAAATACTTGACGTTTATACAATATCACGCATACACTGTATATAGCTAGTGCCTACCCTAAAATGGGACAAGAGGCAAAATACCTATCTCACAATTAAGCGGAAATCAAATAACAAAATAACTGGCATCCAATCTCCTACGCGACCACATTATTACTACTTTATCCTACAACATTCCTATTGGATTCATAAATGCTTCGCCTGTTTATACTAATGACAACAGAAGTTAACAAAAAAGTATACTGGACAAGGCAATTACTTGTCTTCTCTTTCTTGCATAACCAGAAACACAATGAATAAATGTAAAAACGTTCTCTGGCTAAAAAATGTTTTCAAAAACCTAGTTTTCGGCTACCTGTAATGCAGTTTTCGAAGGGTGAAAGAGAAGTAAGGGTTAGACAATGAACGCGAGTGTTCTATGGGATATAGTGCCTCGAGCATAGATAGAAGGCCACGAGGGCGTAGCCCGAGTGGCACTTCTATCTAATGCGAGAGGCGCTATATCCCATAGGACACGAGCGTTCATTGTCTAACCGTCTTAGAAAATGGAATGGTCATATCCGCGAAGAAACCATATTTTATGCAGATTGTATTTATAAGCGCATTTTAATTGTGTCATTCACACTTGGGAATCACGTTGTTATTTTGTTTTGGACGTCGCTGTAATGTTGGTATAGAATTTTACGAATAACAATGCTTTTCTTTCTTTGGAGTTTTGTTTATTCTTTGTTGTTTTGATGGCTCATTTGCTCCGGCTATGAGGCAGTATACAGAGCTCGAAGAACTTGAGGCCGTCCTTGCCACTCAAGAGTTACTTGCTTTTGAGAGCGTAGACATATCCGAGTGCTTGGGGATGAATTCGATAAAAACTGCCGTTTGAACGAAATTGAGCAAAGAGAAAGAGACAGAATTCCGAAGCACGGTGAGACCAGTCTTTCGTTTAATTTTTCCTAAAAATTGTTAAGTCGAATTTGGTTTTGTAATTTGGTGATTAATCTCTTGCTTAAGTTACGTAAAGCGAAAACTTCAAATAAAATTGTCATCTTTTTAACATAAACTGCAAGTTGTTTTTGAATTAGCAGCTTGTAATTCATTAGTATACTCTATATACTCATTAGTATGCTCCATTTTCTCAGTAGTATGCTGTATATAGAGCATACTAATGAGGCTTTTAGACAAAGGAAAACAAAAGAATTCATTAGTATGTTCTATATAGAGCTTACTAATAGTAGTTATTTTACCCCACAATTTCCCTGCCCCCGCTTCTTTACATAATTTAAGACAGTCTTGGGATATAGAGCACACAAATACTGGGCACTGATTGGCTGAGTGGGTGTGACCATTTTCTAATGATAAAAAACACGCATCAATTAAAAGATGTCAGAAATAAAAATGCATAGATTGTATAAACAAATTAAAAATGTTTGTTCAAAAGAATGCTGCATTGTCTTCGTAACGGGCAAGAGTTATATTGTCCGCCTCATTAGTTGCTGCTGTGTGCCAGGATTCTACAGTTTTGCTAAGATGGCAATTTCCTCTGTCGGAATGATAGAAGCGTTGTCAAAGTCAATGCGATGGCCTTGAGACCACGCGTGGTTAGATAGTAATTCAAAACTATCCTGAGGTAATTGTGTATTTGTGTTCCGTATGTTTGGCCATTTTTCTGTATAGTAGAGCGAAACCGCAGCGCGATCTCGGCGGAGTTACAACCACTGAATTAGAGCTGATTCATTGACACTCGGTGTTTCGCTATTCGAAAACAATGTTCTTCGAATCCTGCGTCAAATAAAAAGAAACTTTTCTCATCTTTCATTGAGGACTATGCTGTTGCAGCAAGCTAGGAAGTTTTTGCAAAATGCCCATTTGCGACCAGATCTCACATCTTTGAAAAGCTATCAACATCTCCACACCTGATGCTTCGCCAGGTTTCACAGACGTGAGCATGGATCATAATATTTTCATGTTCGGAAGTTACAAATGCTATCTATCACGACTAAAAACAAAATTTATAAGCCCTCTGAAAACTGCGAACTTGACGATTTCAATAGCTATTGCCAAATTTAATAGCGGAGCACTCGCCGGGCCGAAGGCCCAGCTGCGCAGCCCCATACTCATAGAACCTATGCCCGTCATTTTTCATGGTCATGGCTAGCGGAATGTTTCGCGGGCGCGTGTGTGCCCACCGCCGTACGCTTTGGGCTAGCTCGCGGGCGCGTATGACTTCGCAAAACATGCGCGTACGACGTCATCAACATCCGGGATCTTTGAGGCTTTGTTTTTCGCGCGGTTACACAGACGTCAGCTCGGCAAACACTTTAGTTGGATTGTTGTGTTTAGCGGAGAATTAAAGTCGTTATTTCCCTGCAGTTTTTCGCGGTTTGCTACTCACGACAGGGATACTAGTAAAGGGATACTCAGAAGCCGCTTTAGTGGAAAAAGAAGAGCTTTCAGGGATAAAATCTTGCTTCGAGGAACTTCATGTTATCAATGCAGGAGCAATGCGGGGAGATGCCTTGTTTTATTACGGATTTCAGAACCTAAGAAGCGGAGTTTTAACGAATTTCCAAACAGTCCAGTGCTTTGAAGGTAAAATAAATCACATTTTTCGATGGGAATTTATGTTGATATCAATTTTTGATTGACGTTTCCTTTAAGTTATCTTAAGTTTTGGAGACATGTTTATGAAACGTGTTCAAATTAAGTCGTGTTGTTATCTTGAATTTCATCGAGGACAGCTCTGCCTTGATGCGCTAGAAATGGTACGTGTTTTGCTTTTAAACATAAATTAATGGAGATTGAATAAAATTTTTCGAAAGAAGATTGTGTTGTCCCTTTTTATGTCTTTGTTCATTCATTACATAGATTAAAAAGCGATTTCATGTAAACAAAACAAGACTTAGATTTTCTGTCTTCACTCACGTCGCCTTATGCAAATAAGCTTTTGCTTGTGTATTTTTGCAATTTTAATTTCCAAATCAGTTTCTCGGGCAATTTTTGACAAACAAAAACTGTATTTTATCGGAAAGTAGTCGTACTAGTTATTCTAGACAGAGAAAAGTTGTTTTTGTGAACTTTTGTACGGTCTAAATGTACTGTACAGACGGTCGGGTAATACTGTTTTTGAGAATTGCTAAAATTGAAAATAGCCCGGTCGTCAATCTTAATTCTTGTGCTTCCAACCTTTCACCTTAGTTAAGTTTCACCTTAGTTAAACTTGTTCAAAGTGCGACGCTGATAGGCTGGGCCTATTTCTATATATTAGTACAATCAGCAGAATCAGATTCTCGGGAAATGCCCTGAACTTGTTATTCGCTCGTGCTGAGTTGGAATAGGTTTGTACGTAACAATTATCCACCACTGAGACTCACCGAATATCGACTAGCCCGGGAACACTGAGGTAAGGTTTGTATTTCGTTTAGGGATTTTGTTCAGGTTAAAACACACTTTATATTTTGAGCGACAATTTGTATAGTCGCTGCGGTGACCTGCATCTGTCAGCACGGTCAATTATGTCACTTCTATAATGGCGGTAAAAATATAAACAAAAGCCCCATAATATAAATTTCATGTGGAAATAAGAAGACATCGTTATATCGGCTGTAGGACTTACTTTATTCAGCTTTATCGTCGGCCATCTGATCTGAGCAGTGGCATGAAATTCTTCATAACAAAATCGCGGTGAGCGGATGTCGAAGCGCACGATTTTCCCGCAACAATTCCCATTTAGGAGTTACAAATTTAGTCTAAAGTAGAATTTCAAAGTTACAAACGGAAAACTTGACTTGAAAGATCGTTGAAGGTAAAGGCCCTAAAGCATTCTTGAAACAGATGTGTTTTACGTTCCCGCATCATCGCTTGTTCGTTTGAACTGTTTTGGTTCAGTCTTCTTCGGCTTCTGAATTCTTATTGGCTATTGCACGAAAGAATGTGCATAAATTAAAAGTGCTATCATTTGATTGGATAATTGAACGAAAGAATGCGAATTAATTAAAAGTGGTCACACTTTTGGGCGCCGCACTGTAAACAAAAACTAAAGCCTGGTTCCCACTAGTGAAATAAGCATAAGCGTAAGCGCAAGCATAAGCATAAGATAACGTTAGTGGGAACCGGCGTGAAATAAGTATAAGCGTAAGCACAAGAAAAAGGAACATTTTCCTTTTTCTTACGACTGCGCTTATGCTTAATTCGCTTGTGTTGTGCTTATTTCACAAGTGGGAACCGACGTGAAATAAGCATAAGCATAAGCACAAGAAATCAACCAATCAGAATGACAAAGTTCCAGATCTCCTTGGCCTCACGGTCGAGGCTCACGGTCAACAAAATGGCGGCAAGCGATCTCGATCATCTTGTTTCCTACCGAGACTTTCACTGCGCATGCGTACGTCGCCAGTGTTATGCTTATTTCACAAGTGGGAACATTCTTGTGCTTATGCTTGCGCTTACACTTATGCTTATTTCACTAGTGGGAACCAGGCTTAACGGCTAACTTATCTGTTGACAAACGATTAAAAACATTTCTAGCCATTTTTACGGCTATCGGAAGAGCTCTAGTCTTGATTTATTTTTGTTCTCGTTCGCTCACCACGCAATTTGCATATGTCAAAAGTAATTTGAAACCTTTTGGATGTAAACATCTCGCTCTTCAAAAAGAGATCGAGAAGCACCTCCAGAGTACGTAGTCATTCTATTGCGAAACGATACTTGGAAATGAAAGTAGGGAGTTTGGAAAAGCTTAGTCTTAATTTTGTCCGGCATAACTACAAAGAAAACAGAGAATTCTTCGAAGCGGACAGTCAAATGGTGTGTTGCGTTACCAACACTGTTTCGTATGCAAATTTTAGCAAAACGCAGAGTTTAATTCGCTTCGGTTTATAGTACATACAGTGCTCGAACAGTATTAATCTGATGGTTTCATCATCGTTAATAAAGTGCTCGATAAATGTAAACATTAAGCGTGCAATTTACTTGAAGAGTTTTGATTTTAAGACCGAAAAAGACTCGGGTTTTGATTTTAATTGCTGTTGGCAACTGAGCGTATTAAAAAGACCCAAACAGTCATGACCCCAAAATCATTTGGTTTTGCACGCTTGTTGTCAGAAAACTCTGGTCTTCAACCGGTTTTCGACCGCTTTCGTTATTTCATTATTATTGTTTTGTATAACCGTTTGTCTTCTGTAAAAATTCGGATAATTTTTTTTCGTGGGCATTACAATTTGCTGATATTGACATCTTATCATTTTATAAAAAGATCACCTTGCTTTGCTGCTGTCGGTCAAATTTCTTCGGAACTGTATCTATCCCTTTGTGTCTTTGATTGCTCGCTCAAGATTTTTCGATAGCCGTTTACAGCCAGCCGTTCGAAATGTTTCTTCTGTCGCTTAGCCGTTCAACGCAAGCCGTTCGAAATAATTCTTTAAGCGTTCACAACCAGCCATGCGGAATGATTTTGCCGTTCACCGTGAGCCATTCGAAATTTTTCTTCTGCCGTTCAGCCGTTCAACTTTACCGTTCAAAATTTTTCCTCAGCCGTTCATCCGTTCATGGTAACCGTGTTAAACAGCTCGGCCATCCGTTTTTCATCCGTTCAGTAGCCGTGCGTTTTGCTGTTCGTATCGTTTTCGCGTGAGAGGGTCACTATTATCGTTTTCTTGTAAAATATACATATTTCGTTTTGTTTCGCGATTATCAGAATAATTCACCTAAGTATTATAAGTTTACTTTGTGTCTTGCTTACGATTATTCAGTGAATTTCTTTACCCTCCGGACAAATTTTTCATGTGGACACCCCCCAAGCCCTTGGAAATTTCTGCCTATTAGCCCCTCCCCCTTGGAATTTCCATTGACCATTCGTAGGGGGAGGTATGGATATTTTCTGGAACCACACATTATGAAAGGCATCCACCGTTAGCAAGAATGGCATCGACCGTTAAAAATGGCACCGACCGTTTTCGAAGGGGAAATTTGCGTAGGCGAGACCATCAGGCAAACGTATACACCTAAGATTTCAAGTTGACAACTCTAACAAACCCCTCCTGTAGGCTGAGAAGTGTGAGCAGTTAGGACTTCTCAAGGTGGACATAGATTTTGACGAGTTCATTCATGTCCTGAAAAGCAGTAACCTGAGCAGAGAGCAGATTTTGACCGACTACAGAGATGTCTTCGAAGGGTTAGGCCCTATTGGGGACACAACCATTATCAGTGACCCCAATGTCAGCAGTGCAATACTCTTCACGTCGAGTGCCACTAAAGCTAAATTTGGTGACCTGGAAAGGAAAGGAATTAGCAGCATGGTTGGGGTCGCAACACCGAATAAGATTAGGTCACGGGATATGTCTGGATCCTACAGAACTTAACAAAGCAGTCATCCGTCCAAAATACGAGATGCCAACTCTGGATGAATTGCTGCACAAGCTCAGCAAAGCAAAGGTGTTCAGTATACGTTGCATACTAAAGATGGAATCTATCAGGTTAGATTAGATGAGAGCAGCAGTCTGAAGGCCAAATTCTGGACACTGTTTGGGCGTTATAAGTACCTTAGATTACCTTTCGGTATCATCTTAGCCCCCGGAAGAATTCCAATGCAAATTGCACAAGAAGCTTAGTGATGACAATTCGATTCGTCTGCTAGAGCAAGCTCTCGTAAAGCTAATGTATGCTTGAACAGCAGCAAGATGAACCTCAGAAAGCCTGAAGTTAGATTCATGGGACACTTGATTACAAAGGATGGGTTGAAGCCAGAGCCAACAAGGTGAAAGTAGTTAAGGAAATGCCAAGGCGTACCTCAAAGAAGGAACTGTTGAATCTCCTGGGATTCGTTAATTACTTATCAAAGTCACGCAGTCACTAAGAACGGTGACCGCAAAGGAAGCAAAGTTTGTTTAGTCCCTGCAACACAAGGAAGCATTCCAGGAAGTGCAAGAGCTTGTGATCAAACACCCTGTGCTCAAATATTGTGATCTGCAGGAATAAGTCACAGTGCAATGTGATGCGAGCAAATATGGCCTAGGAGTAGCTTTATCACAAAACGGCCAGCCAGTCGCTTTTGCTTGAAGGTCCTTATCGCACACTGATAGACAATGTGCACATTTCGAGAAGGAATGTCTGGCTATTGTTTTCTCCTGTGAAATAATGAGCCAGTACCTTGCTTGTCAAGAGTAGATATTGATGGAATTAGATCACAAGCCCTTGCAGACAATTTTCCAAATAACTGTCCTCTACATTCCATGTCAATTACAGAGAATGCTGTTGAGGCTTCAACGCTATAACCTAGAAGTTAAATATAAGCTTGGTGCGTATGTTAGAGATTATGTCAAGAATACATTCTAGCCATCAAGGCTAAAAACATTGTTTTCTGGCCTGGAATGAATGCAGAAATCAAAGCCCTCGTTGAGAGATGTTCAGTCTGTGCAGAGTTTCAAGCTAAGAATGCTTGTCGGCCAATTTAATCCCATCAAGTACCAGACATGTCATGGAGCAAAGTTGTCACAGATTAGTTTAATGTAAACAGGAAGAATTATATCACAGTTGCTGACTATTTCTCAGATTTTGTTGAAGTAACTGAGCTTGAAGATGCTACCTCACATGCTGTGATACAAGTCCTTAAAGAGCAATTCGGTAGACATGGGATCCCGGACACTGTACTTTCAGGCAACGGGCCTCAGTTCAGCAGCCAACAATTTTTCGAGTTTTCACTCAGCTGGGAGTTTAACCATGTCACATCCTTGCCACGTTATCCATAGTCTAATGGTAAGGCTGAGCCTTCAGTAAAGAATGTAAAACTGTTGATCAAGAAAGTTGAACGTGATAAAAAAGACCCTTGGTTAGCTCTATTTGAGTCTACAGAAACACCCCCACTGAAGGTGTAGGTGCCAGCCCAGCCCAGCTTATAGGGCTTATGTCTTGTAGCACGCGGACTCTCTTGGCCATAGCGTCAAGTGTACTGGGTCCCGAAGTGAGTCAAAATCCTATGATTAAGTAAAAAAGACAAAAGGCCACGTTTTACCAAGGCCGCCATGCCAAACAGTCACCTGAACTTGAAATTGGACAGGAAGTACAAGTCGTGCCCCTGTGAAAGAACCAAGCATGAAAACAAGGTACCTGTGTTGAAAAGTTTTCAGACAGATCATACTTAGTCCACTCAGGTGAAGGAACAGGCAGTTTCTGAAACCTACAGCAGAACCTCAGCACAAGACAAGCCGAGCACCAATTCTGGCTCACCTCATTTAGAGGTTAACCACAAGGAGGCAACAAGAGAACAAGTGTTGCCTGCTAAGCCTTCTTGCCCTGCAAAGGCTTCCACGGTTGTTACCGCTTTCGAAGAAACGAAGGTTCCAGTACCACGAACTCAGAAAACAAGAACCAGGAGTGTTCGTCTGTCGCCAACATTTAGAGACTTTGAGATGTTACGTTAATAAAAAGTTATTGCATAGACTTTGAACACTTTAATTTTATTGTTGGTCCGTGGACTTAAAAAAAAACAGATTTATCATTTCCATACAGAGCATCTGTTTGCAGAACAAGTTATGCATGCGAAATTTTGCATAAGTTTTGCCAAGTTTCCTTTTAAAGAAAGGGAGATGTTACCTATATGGTCTGTTTACCGTATTTAGTATCTACATGGACGCTCTAAAGTCCACTGTATCTTACACGAAGTAAGATTTAAACGAGTTGAGTTGAATCAAGATGGTGTCGCGTCTTGCCATCCTATTCCTTTTTACTTTGTGCTATCAAACACTATGACGTCTAGGGCGCCGTACTAATTTACATTCAATTCATGAAACTTTGGCCAACCTCTTGCTTGCCTTCTTATCCACGAAGGCAGTACCATGGATAACAACATATTCAAAGAATTAATAGGCTTTGCCCAGCAGAATGTGGCTCATGTTCTATGACAAGATCGTCACTCAGTTGCAAGCCTTACATTGTATGCATCTGTGCCAAAGAAATTGAACGCCAAAAAGAACTGCACTTTTCTAACTTATGAGTGGAGTCTCGCAAAGATCAGCACGGAAAGTCACATCCAATCCACTTTTGACCCTAATTGTTCCTGCCTTTGGTCCATTTTTGACGATTATGCCAGTAAGGGAACGAAGTTGCTTCGTGTACTCAGTGCCAATAAAATGTTGCATTCGAACGTCTTCAGATTCGGAACCCTTCCTGTCAAGATAAACCAAATGGCCTATTCCTTCTCCTTTCTGTCCTAACCACACAACAGGTTTATCAGGATGGCGGCATCTTCCGACATCATCACGATTGATGGCCATAATTTCTGAGTTAAGATCATCTTTCGCATTGCACATGAGTTCACTGTAGCTGAAGCTCCCTTGATCAAGGACGTGTAGGCAGGCAACAATAAACTTGTACAGATAGGAGCGCACTGACGTTTCTTTTGAGCACCAATAAAACACTTTGCTTTTTGC
The DNA here is from genome assembly GCA_022457155.1 of Cladopsammia gracilis. Taxonomy (NCBI): domain Eukaryota; kingdom Metazoa; phylum Cnidaria; class Anthozoa; order Scleractinia; family Dendrophylliidae; genus Cladopsammia; species Cladopsammia gracilis. Next base: position 163,961 of record JAJGOT010000748.1, on the reverse strand, counting down.
CTCTGAAAGGAAAACGGGAATAAACGTGCAAGCCTCACCCACAGCCGCATGGTCTGCTCCATATTTTTGTCATGTTTCAATGCCTCATTCAACAGTTTGATCATTTCAGGAGTAATAGTTGAAAGAGATTCGCCATTCTTGACACAATTATCTATTCTCATTATCATAATTTGTCGGTTGATTGATGCTCTGCTGGCTCTTCCACTATGTCGGAGATGATACAAGTCAAGAGTTTTCTGGAAATGTTCTGGTGTGACATTTCGACGACCAAGGCAGGCAAGATGCATACGCCAATGAGGATACTCATCACTATCAGGAACATACTCCAGGGTATAGGCCATTTCAGAAATTGCATCAATTATGAAGAGATTCGCCTCTGAGGATTTCACGGACAAAAAGAAAGGGGGATGTTACGTATATGGTTTTTTTACCATGTTAAGTATTTACACGTTGACTCTAAAGTCCATTGTATCTTACATAAAGTAAGAAATAAACGAGTTGAGATTAATCAAAAAATGGCGTTGCCTTGTGCCATCCTAGTCCTTTTTTCTTTGTGTCATCAAACACCATGACGTTTTGGGCCGTACTAGTTCATTTGCGTTTACACTCAATTCATCACACCTTTGCCATCTTCTTGCTTGCTTTCTTATACGCGAAGGCACTACCATGGATAACATAACTGTAGAATTAATTGGTTTTTCCCAGTAGAAGGTGGCTTATGTTCTATGACAAGACCGTCACTCAGCTACAAGCCTAACATTGTATGCATCTGTGCCAAAGAATGTGAATGCCAAAAAGAACTGCACCTTTCTGTTTGTAAATGCTGAACTTATTAGTGGAGTCTCGCAAAGATCAGCACGGAAACTTACATCCAATCCACTTTTGACCCTAATTGTTCCTGCCTTTGGTCCATTTTTCACGATAATTCCAGTAAGGGGACGAAGTTGCTTTGTGTACTTAGGGCCAATGAAACGCTGCGTTCGAACGTCTTCGGATTCAGAACTCTTCCTGTCAAGATAAACCAAATGGCCTATTCCTTCTCCTTTCTGTCCTAACCACACAACAGGTCTATCAGGATGGCGGCATCTTCCGACATCATCACGATTCATGGCCATAATTTCGGAGTTAAGGTCATGTTGCACATTGCACATGACTTCACTATAGCTGGAGCTCCCTTCAAGTACGTGTAGGCAGGCAACAATAAACTTGTACAAATAGGAGCGCACTGACTTTTCTTTTGAGCACCAATGAAACACTTTGCTTTCTGCCTCGGAAAGGGACACGGGAATAAACGTGGCAAGGCTTACCCACAGCCGCATGGTCTGCTCCATATTTTTGTCATGTTTCAATGCCTCATTCAACAGTTTGATCATTTCAGGAGCAATAGTTGAAAGAGATTCGCCATTCTTGACACACTTATCCATTCTCATAATCACAATTTGTCGGTTGATTGATGCTCTGCTGGCTCTTCCACTATTTCGGAGATGATACAACAAGTCCAGAGTTTTCTGGAAATGTTCTGGTGTGAAATTTCGACGACCAAGGCAGGCAAGACGCATACGCCAATGAGGATACTCATCACTATCAGGAACACACTCCAGGGTATTGGACGTATCAGTAATTGCATCAAATATGAAGGGATTCGCGTCTGAGGATTTGACGTACTCAAAAAAATTCCCCGTCTTGTTTTCAATGTACTCAAACACCTTGCACATCATACGGACCTCTGGAATGTAACCATTAACGTCTGGAGCTATGCTCACCGCACGTCTAAAGTTCGTTACACCTTCCTGGGCCCTGTCTATTATACATTTGACTTCGGCGTTTTGCTCTATAAGGTAAGTTACCTCCCGACTGTACACCATCCCTTTCATTTGAGCAAACTGCCCTCTTGTTTTCTGTTGGCAGCTTTGGGAGCACAAGATGCCCTCATCTGTGTACTTGATCGCCATGGGGAACCCAGCGGATTTCTTTCGAATGCTATAAAAGCGGCCCAAGTGCACTTTGAAAAAGGGGTCAGCTGGGAAAATGCAAATAGCCCTTTCAAAAAGCTTAATTGCATCTTCTTCATATGGGATGTCAGAAATCAGCTGCGTGAAGTGGGAATCGGTGGGAATGCGACGAAGCACCAACATGTCACCAACGACAGTGTTTGACATGTGCCCAAAGAACTCAACTGCTTTTTCTGCAAGACAACTTTTCCAGTTGTCAGGGTGAATAGAAGGTAAACCTTTCTGATCTGACATGGTCAGTAGCTGACGAAGCATTTCCACTGCTATTAGATAATGCCTTGGCCTCCACTTGTCATCTTCCTCTAAAAGCAGCTCCCTAGCCATCTCTGGTAAAATCGTCTCTAATGAAATCACCTCTCGGCGTGGTGCTTGAAGTAGTCCTGCGAATTCATTTGCTGACAGGGACCTGTCACCATAATGGTAAGTCAACGCCAAGAAAAGAAGTATCTTCCGCTCAATCAAACATAGGCTTTGAAGGCAGTCTCTTACGAATGGTTCTAGAGCAGTAAACCGATCTTCAAATGTGGTCAGTGCATAGTAGAAAGGTATTTGTAGCTGCTTTGGACCATGATCACGAAGCTCACGAAGGTTACCCAGTTTATCCTTTCTTTGGGCACTGTAGATTTTCACGAATTCTTCAGCCTCATTTAAACTTAGATCATCTGCCAGGCAAACTGGGGGAGTCTCTTCGCACTTTCCTGAGCTGTGTGAATTTTGCTGTGCTTTTTTCTGATTTTGATGAATTACTTCCAAAATCAGAAAAGGAATTCTATCACTTGACAAAATGCTAAATAGAGTGTTGACATCAGACTCGTCACCCTGTCCCTGCTTGCGATCAACGAGGATTATGACAGGTAATTTGCAGAATTCAGCCAAGACCTTGATGCCTTGAGCTACTTCTGCATGGCCAATAGACTTGAGCAAAACACAAGGATACTTCTCGTGGTAGTCAAAAAGAATTTTTCGAGCCAACGTAGAACCACCAGCTCCTCTCTTGTGAGGCATCTGCAATGTCAGTGAACCAGCTGTAAGCAGAAGGTCATCAATCCTGCTCTTTAATGCCTTGCAATTGGCACGGTCAACAGCATAGCCCATTTGAAGAGCATACCAGGAGATCAAACCACCACGGTAGAAATGGCAGGCATCGTCTGTTTCAAACTGAGGCATGCTTCCAACTGACTGAAACAGTACTTCCATTTCTGCATTAATCCAGCGCGAAGAGGGAGGCAAGACCTTATGTGTCACCTTCCGATGGTCATCTGGATGAGCTACTGGAAGTGAAAAGTCCTGGTGTTCTTGAATGAAAGGTGATGAATTGACACACTGGCAGAGTGCATTACAAACATCTTCAAGTCCGATTCTTTTCATTTCTACGCCCCAGTCCTCCGCAATCTCCTCGAGATGAGAGGATACTTGTACGGCATCCCCGGTGGATGCGATGACTAGCTTCACTTGGCTGTAAAGAGGCGAACCTTGGACAACTGTGAGAATCTTTGATAGATTTTTGCACAACGTTTTCGTTTCTTTCAATGACTTCCACAGTACTAGGAAGGTGATTGGTACTTGATGGGTCTTGCCAAGAGCCAAGAAAAATTCTCTTATCCACTCCAGATTATCTTTGATGCTTCTTTTACTTTCAGGCATACCCTCTAAAAGGACCCACGGGATACCAGTTAACAATAATACTGAACATTTTTTGTGATCTTCTTCAGATGGTGGAAGAATTCGGCAAATCTTCATTCCCATATTTTCGCAAAATTGTTCACAACTTGAAAGGAAGCCCGTCTTGACACTATTCACATCAAAATCTAAGACAGCGGCCCATGGTACTTGAGCAAAATAGTGAATGAAGGGCGATTCTTTTGAGTTTTCTGGGGATAAAAACAAGATGTGTTGACGACGTCTATTCAGCAAGTCCACATCTTCCTCGATAAACCTCAGGGCTGAAGCTGAGCATTGAGAAGGAAGGATAACCTGTTTATTAGCTGAGGGTGACAAGGCAGAGAAAACACCAGAACTTCCGAGGTGTTTTAAAAGCTTATCAGCAGTTAAATCCCACGTAGAGGTTGATTTCCACTTGTCCCAAAGAGTGGCCGCCATACTGAATGCTTCTTCACGGTCATCAAGAATGTCATCGATTGCATTTGTCCAAGCATCGGTACAATCTGTGTCCTCTTCAGTTGAACAAATCGATTTCAGGTAATTGTTACCGAACTCTCTATGAAGGAATTTTGCGATACCACTTGAAGAGGTAACCAAAATTGGAACCTTTGCAGCAATGGCTTCAAGAGCCACCATACCAAACCCATCAGATGGGGATGGTATCAGCACAAGGGAAACACCACGTACTTCAACTCCAACAGCTTCCTGACTTATATCGAATGGTTTGACAACCACTTTTACTCTAGAGGAACGAAGACTAGCCTTGACTTCTTCATTCAAATCTTGAACTCTTTCTCTCTCAGTACCCACTACAGTCAAGTGGAGAGACTGTTGTCTTTGTTTGCAATCTGCAAGGGCTGCTGTGACAACATGAAGGCCCCTCATGGTTGGACTATTCATTTTTCCAAGGACAAGGCACCTACTCTGTGGTGTCATTATTTGATTTCGAGGAGCAACATCTGGCAGTCCTGGGATTATTGTAAATATCTCACGATTCAGTATAGCTCCCCACTGCTCCACCACCAGTGGGCCTATTCCAGCTACAAAATCTGCACTCAGTCCCAAGTCCCTCCCTGTTTCTTCTTGTTCCATGGACAATAAGCCCCCGATGCAATCTTCATCTTGACCGGGCAAATTATGAAATATGTGAAGACGTCTGCAGGCCAGACGTTTTGCTTGAACAGCTGCTGCGGTACCTGAAACTATGCCATGACCAATGACCAGATCCACTTTGAAGGGAAATTCGTTATGAAGTCTAAGAAGCTGTTCATCTCCTTGGCAAATCCCAGGCAGGGACGCAGCCTTGATGAGATTCACACCATCTCTTGTTGCTGCAATCGTCTCCTGGTCTGTCACATCAAGGACTAAACAAGCAACATGTACGTCTTCACTCTTGGCAAAACTTCGGCAAAGCTGTCTGTTAACTGTACACATACTATGGTGCCAACAGGACCACCGATCACAAATCAGAAGAATTCGTCGTGGATATGCATCCCCTAAACATGAAAAAAAAATAAAATAATACATTTTAAGAGACATTATTGGTACGCTCCAAGGTGCAGGATTGCAGAAAATTGGAATATACTAATTTGCATCTCAATGAATAAGAATAGAGCTTATTGTCTCGATGCCTCGTTCTATAAAGAATTGAAAAGAATAGAACCAATTTTCCGCAATCCCGCACCTCACTCGGTATTTTTATTTAAGGAACAATTTCGGCGGTCATTGCTGTGCTTTTGATGTAAACCCTGAAAGACTAATCAAGCATAGTATTTCCTGAAGGTTGATCTGAAATCGAGAGCAGTATAGCTGCACGTTATGAGAAATAGTCAATGCAAAGTTAGTAGTTAGTAGTTGGTTAGTATAGTTCTCAATTAAAAGTTTTAATATATTGTAATCTACTGTCAATAAAATATTATTTATTCACTGTATTGTTGATGTATTCTGAATTTTGATCTACAGTTCGTGACAAAAGACAAAAACTTAAGTTTTCAATTGTATTTGTCTTGGAAGGTAATAAAAATGTCACATGTACCCTTAAAAACAGCATTTTAAAATCTTGGGAAATAGAACCGTTATTTAAGCTATTGGTATCTTCAAAGGCAAAGCAAAAATCACGTTTCTTTAAAAAGGTAAGTAAGCAATATATTAAACTGACCTGAAAAAGAATCAGCCAAAGTGTTCTTTATATCTGACAGAACACCGAATACTTTGTCCTACAAGTAGATTAAGAGTTTCAGGGAATAAATAGTGCAACTCAAGACAAACCTTACGTATACTTTATTAACTAAATTAAGTCAAGAAGCGAACGTCCTGTTCTGCCATTTCGATGCCAAATGAATGGTTTAATGATCATGGTTCACACTTGAATCCTCCTTTTTCTCCTGTTTGCAACTGTCACGCAGCTACTTGTAGAGGTTTGGTGGTCTAATGGTCTCTGTGGACATGTTGTTACCTTCGACCAAAAACTTTGCTTCTTTTTGTAGTCTCTACTTAGCTGTATAAATGGGTAAGCGGCAACTTTAACAAACGATAACAAACGGCTTGTACTCCTAGTTACTTGATGCTAAGTTCTGGCTGTGTACGCAACTGGTGGGCATAGTGTGACTTTACTTTCGTGCAGCGTTTTTGCCATTGCCACAAAGAAAAACGATTACCTCATCCTCCGAAACAACAGGAACTGTTTCCATCATCTCAGAGCCTTCTTCGTCCGTTTTGATAAATATTTTGTTGTCCAATAACCCTGCATTCTCTGTCGTCGTGATCAATCCAGTGTCCTCCTTTTCTGTTGTTCCACTGGCACTCAAACTATTCTGGATTAATTCTGCTGCACCATCCGCTATCTCAACAACATTCCCTTTGACAGGCAATAACTGAGTAGTTTTGCTGTTAAGAACAGTAACCCAGTGAACAGTTGGATCGCAACTTTCTCTATTCTTTAAGAAACTTATCCTTAAATGTGACCCTCTCTATTATAACACGTTGGCAGTTAAAAAACTGTGATTTCATTCATTCATTCATTCATTCATTCATTCATTCTTTATTATGTGATTTCTCCATACAATCAGCTAGAGCAACAAAATTACCGGAACAAAATTGCGAATTTCGAGTTTGGAACACAGTTATGCCATTTCATTTGAAAATCAGCTTTTGTATAATGTCTAATATATTGCAATCAAGAGGAAGACAAGATGGAGAAAGCGCCTTCCCTGTTTTTTGTGCTAATTTCTTGAGTATACGATGTTGATATCTTTATTGTTCATAACAGCTATACCAAACAATATCGACACATATCGAGCATCGCAACCAACTCTTAACCTTTCTGCGGTCGAAAGTTTTCAACTTTAACAGTGTTAAAGGTGGTAAGTTGTTTGAAAAACAGCGGGGCAAATGTTCTTGACCTGTGGTACAGTTTGAGTCTGAAAACATGGTCAATTTGCTTGCCGTGGAAATGATTCCTAAAGTTTCTTTCATTATTTGTGATTACCTGAATACTGCAGCTAAATCATCGCCACCCGTAAGTGATGCTTGCTTTTCTTCTGAAGCACCTGAAATTATGCAAGTTATAAAAACTTATTGGATGAAGCACTTGTGATATCCGGAATAATCAAGGTGAAGCCTTAGGCTGAGGCTCATGACACTTAACCCGACCTAGATTATTCTAGATATCACAAAAACGAATGCAGTATGTGTTTTGTTATGCATTGCTAAAAGGAAGTAATGAAAAGTATGATTGTTACTACGTACCATCCGAGTTTTAATGTATGGACTTGAAATGATTGTAAACCTTTCGCTACTCCGTCTTTTCTGGCGTTACATTTTTTGTCTGCTAAAAAGGAATATTCTTTAAATACGTCCTTTCCGACTCTCTTCTATAACCTTCTCTTCCTTCTTTCGCAATTACGCGTGCCATAAAATAAGCAGATATGGACACGTTTAAAAGATGTACGCGCACACTTGACACGATCACACTAAGAAATCATACACCACGCGTGTTCATATCATGACCTTGACCGTGACGTTGACACGATTATTGTATAATGTGCCAGATTATACCTCTGCTGTTTTTGAGGAATAGCTATACGTTCTCAGCCAATACAAAAAAAGATAGTGAGTACAATATATAATTATCGTAGTACCTTGCTCAAAAACTTCTCAAAGCCTGCAAGCAAGCTTTCTTCGGCTTGTTGTAAACTGCGCAACGCAACGCAACACCATATGTTGAAAACTGAGAAACGCAATATACACAATATCAGCAAAGCAACGCAACGCAACATACCATATGTTGTAAACTGCGCAATAAACGCAAAACCCTGTAAACTGCGCAATATACGGAATATCTTGTAAGATCTTGAACATGAAGGTTCTCAATGTGTTTAGCTATCTGGTTCTGGTGATGAAACAGTTATTAACTAAGAAACATTATAAATCACCAATATAAAAATCGAAGTCTGTAATATTAAAGATGCAGGAAGATTTTGAATATGTAGAAACACTTACCACAGAATTCCTCCATCTTGAAGCATGGGACTGATGTACATGCGCAGCATACGTCTTTGGTAGGTCAACCACTGTTCAAACAAATCGTTTCACAAGATATTGCGCAGTTTACAGGATATTGCGTATATTGCGCAGTTTACAACATGGTATGTTGCGTTGCGTTGCTCGTATTTCATATATTGCGTTGCTCAGTTTACAACATATTGCGTGGCGTTGTATTGCGTTGAGTTTCGTTGCGCAGTTTACAACAAGCCGCTTCCCTCGGAGAAAGTAGGAAACACAACGAAGAGATTTTTTAGTGATGGCGGTTACAGTAGTGAATGTAGCATGCTACAAATGAAATTGCATAGAGTTGCTAGCTAGGCCAATAGAACATGAAAACTACAGTAAACTGTCTCTAAGACGAACACTAGGGAATTAAAGAATCGTCACACAAGAAACCATTGATGAGAGAACTGGTATAAAAGTGAAACTGAAGCAAACACGAGTTTAATAGACCAGGCATTGAACTTCGGCTGAATTTTTCCCTTGTTTGTTACAATACCTTCATCATTTTCGTTTTCCTTCTTCTTTTTACTTCCCTTCCTCTTCTTCTTACTCTTCTGTGGTGAAAGGAAACATAAGTCAAGACAATCACATTAATTCTGTCTTTTCTTCTCCATACTAAGTGAATTGCATGAAGTACAAAACTTAAAAGTAACACAAAATGTAACTATGGCCATGTCTGGTGTGATAAGTATTCCTTTTATCCATGGACATAATTTATACACGATATTAGCCTGCGAACGCGAGCAAACTCGTATTTGGGGTTTCACGCACAAGCAGTGACACCACGAAAATGAACCAGCAAGTTAACCTAGCTGGCAAAGGGGCGGGGTGCGATGTGAGAGTGAGCGGTTCCTCAACCCCTACCTCCTCGCCGGCTTGCTTCACTCGTGCGCTCAATTTCGCGACTTCGCCGCTCGCGTATGAGACCACAAACGTGAGCCTGCTCACAGCCTAACACAATAGCTCTCTGAAGCGTACAGCTTGTGACGTGATGTGAATTAACAAAACAACGAGAGACAAAATACAATATAAATATGACGATCAAATATACAAACAACACTTTCAAGTAAATTATAAAACAATAAATTTCAACGGTAAGTGTTAGTTTTAGCAGATTCCTTCTGCATTATTCGTTTCTTGGCTAGAATTAGTATACACTCAGGCGTGAGATAACTTTGCATATTAATGCGACAACAACAACAACAACAGTTTATTTGCATTCCCAATTACAAATGGTATTGCATATAAAAACAAAAACAAAAGTATAAAATTAAAGTAGCAAAATCGGTTAATTTACAATTCTTGTAACTAATGGTTCATTTCTTAATGAAAAAGCTTCGTAAATGAAGTGACCTAATCTTTTACAAATGAAAGCATCGGTGCTATTAAAGATAGATAGATAGAAACTTTATTTATGTGTCAGGAAGAACTAGCCAAGGGGCAAACCCTCTACTAATAGGGGACACCTAAAGAGAAAAACAATTTTGTTATTAGCATTTAAATAATCGAATTCGGGATATTTGCTAATGATATCTTGTGTGCGAGCGTAGTAGACTTAGCCCTTCCCCCATAGTCGTTGTTGTTATGTAACATTAATCACGTGCGCTTTAGTTCCCAAATAAGGCAATGACATGTGAGCGAGAAATTGTACTGTGAATTGTGAGTTGAACAGCGAGCCAGTTTTTGCGAGTTTGCCGATTAAAAAGTTGAGTAAAAACACAACGCAATCGAGTGAGTTTACGGTTTACCGATAGGGTGTTCGGTACACTTCCACCAGAGAATTTCTAATTGTGTCATATTTATTGCAAAATAAGATGAAGTGTGCTTCGCTTTGAACTTCATTTGAGCTGCAGTATTGACAGATTCTCAGATGCTCAGGGAGTTTAGGGATGGAATGTCTTCCAGTTTCAATTCTTAGGTTATGATTACCTGCCCTAAGTTTTGCAACTGCCCGCCGATGTTTCTGGTTTGTAATGAGTTCAAGTGAGTTAGAGGTAATTACATCTGTTTTGAATATAGAGTAAAATGTAAGTTTCTTGTTACATTTGATCATATCATATTGATGAATTTTTAAGTCATTTTTAAAGTTTTCAATTACTTTGGATCGGTACTGTTTAGTTCTTAGTTCATCCCCGTTAGCATCAATCATAGCTTGGAAGTCGGAGTGAAAACTATTACCTTATTATAGGAAATTAACGCTCCATGAAATTAAGGTATTGGAAATTAACGCGACTTAAATTAACGCGAATTTATGGGAAAACGACTTTCGAATAAAGAAAATTAACGCGAAAGAGGAGGTAGAATTTCACAATAAAGGAAATTAACGCGATTGAGACACAGTTGGTGGATGGTGGATGCAAAAAAAATTCACATAAGTTGTTATAAAGCAAAGCGTTGGAAGCCATATCTACATATAGAAGATAACATTCAAAAGAGAACACAACAATGTTCGCTTTGCTGTGTCAGGATTGGTGACTTTGCGGGGAACCTTTGCGCCTGTTGTTGTTGGCCACGTACCAAAAGAACTGTGCCGTTATGTGTGCTTTGGAACAAGGAGCCAAATTTACAGGAAGAGTTATTTCAGTGAAGCAAGAAGGCCTTGAAATATCAATGGTCGTTGCTGTCCAATGGAGCGGAGTGGAATGGAATGGAGTCTGGCGATTTTGAAAGAGAGAACAGAGGAAGTCTCGTATTCTGACAGCAACAACGATAAAGATGACTTGAAATATTGTAAACCTTCACTTTAGCTTTTATGAAAGATTAAAATAAAGGGTAAACGAAAAGAAAGAAAGCTTGTAGTTGTTGTTTTTTAGGTGCCAAGAATGTCTGGACAGATTCCAAAATTGGGGTTAAAATATTGGAAATTAAGAGTGCGGAAATTAACGCTGCTTTTAATTAACGTCGCAGAAATTAACGCTCAACAAAATTAACGCGACTTAAATTAACGCGAATTTTAACGATTCGCGTTAATTTCATGGAGCGTTAATTTCCTATAATAAGGTACTATATTGTTTCAGCATATCATACATTGTAAGCATGAAGGATTTTTTTCCAGAGTCTGCCAATTGGGTTGATATTTGAAGACATTTGTCCAGCAACGCTTGAGCTCGGAAGCTTTAGTAGGTGGAGCCAAAACTTTATTATATTAGAGAAGATTTTTAATTTGAGAGGGAGTCTTCCAGTTTACAGTTATGCATGCATAAAGCTTAATAACTCATACATTATTACCTTGGCATTTGCACTTTGAGTCAAGTGTCTTTCCTCTTGCTGCCCCGAAATCTAAATATAAATGGATATCGGTATGTAGCACTGTTAAAGAGACTTTTTTTAAAATTACGGACAACAATACTGACAATGTCTTCCCTTATTAAAAAGGCCCATCCGCACTTACCGTGATTCATTGCGAAATTGTAGTTTTGTGTCGGTGAAGTTTGATTCCTAAAAAAATCCGTTTACATCGGGGAATCTGCATCGTCTATTAACTTTAAGATCATTTCTTTCAAATATTTAGTTCATATTCAAGGCATTGCATCTTGTTTTTGTCTGTTTGTTTGTTTGGTTTTTTTTTTCCATCGTTACTGATACGTTTTCTAAGCAACGCCGCCGAAGGCTCGAGGCCGGCTGTCAAGAAACGAGAACCTTCAGAAGGTTTGGCTCAGAAATTCGGTCGTTCGTGGAAAGGAAATAGGTATATTAGATTGCCTACTAGTTAAGATTTATCTTCAAATCTTTTCCCTGTAATTTTTTAGTACATTCGTTTTCCAGATACTGCGAGTTGACATTTGAATCTTTCCATCGATAACCGTGACCGTTCGACCGGAACCTGGAGATGTAAACATCAGAAAAAGCTCAAACTTCTCGGCTCGCCGGCGGAGTTGTTTTTGCCAGCAACTATGTGAAATATTCCATGGAAGTTGAAGGAGGTTTTCTCCTTTCCTAGCCGTCGAATTTCTTTCGATGCAAACTTCTGAAGCCAATAAAACGTCCTCCGCCAGCGGAGCTCATTAATTATGCCCGATGCAAATCAGATACGCCGACTGGAGAACAGCCCACAAAATACTCGCTGGAGGTTTCGTCTTAAATAGCGGAAGGTTTACCGCGTCCCACAGCGTGAAGCGGGGGAAACTGCCTCGGCGACTGGAGTTGGCTTGGACCTATACTATTAAAAGCGGGTTGAGCGGCCCCAGACAAAATGCGAGACATGTTATACGGGCTTTTGATATCTAACAGGACCGCTTCTTAGGACTAATAAATCTTAAAATTATGTCGAACGAAATTTCAAACTCAGTGTTCATTTCTTCCTCGAGATGAGAGGCAAAAATTTCACTTCGCGAGAGATCGCATTTATCTGGGTCCAAATCAAAAAACAATGCGCGGTGCATCACGGTAAGTGCAGATGGGCCTTCAAATATAAATGAGAAATTCAACATAAGAAAAATAAAATTGACAACTCCGAAGAACATGTTGCAAACTTAAAGTATAAGCAAGAAAACAACAAACAAACAAGAGCAAACGTAATATTTCGGTTCTTATTACAAGACCACTATCAAACGTAACAAAAGATATGATGGAGCGCTAACTTATACAGAGGGCCATTAGGAAGGTGAAGAAGAATATTAATAAGCCAATAGCTACAACAACACTGAACAAAATGCTAGTACAACAAGAATGTTGAAGCTAAATTCAACAGGAATGTTTAAGGTGGCTCCAAGTAGTTTTTTTTGGGCCACACTTCCATTTTTGAATGCACTTATACATAATCTTACTTTAGCTCAATGAATCCGAATTTCACTCCAGACGCTAGGCTTGGATGATAGTTTTGGACGATGCTCATTTTATGCTAATCAGCGTTTCCATAGAAACGGTAAACAAACATGGCGAAAAACGGTTTTTCCTAAATATCTTTCGATTTTGGGGCTACCCGCGACAAGCGAATAAATGCGCTATAATCTATACATCGTTGCACACCAAATGGGAAAATTTCAAACAAATTAAACTGTTCGATTTTGAATAAATCGCTAAAACATTTTTAACATGTGTTTTTCATGTTTGAAATATAAGCGGTCAAAACATTCCATAGGTCTCACAAATTATCATTAAACTGCCACAGAAAGTTTCCTTAGACTTAAAATATTACTCCCGGCAAATATCTCTGACTAACTCCTCGGCAATAAAGAGATCGAGCTTTTCATTCAAATGCAGTTTTGCTTGACATTCTCACTCTTTTAAAGTTTCAAGTGCATTTGCATATAATTTAAAAACGAACAGATGAAAATGTTTGACATCTTCCCAGTATGTTTTTTAATATATAGGTTCCGAGCTTCAGTCCAATTGATTCAGAGAAACATCCCCAAAAGAACCGTTGAAGTTCGAGTATGAAAGCAACGACTTCGGGATGAAAATCCATTACAACGAGCGTGACATGGCATGTTTATTTCACACGTGCTCGCTCGGTGACAAATTCCTCTATGCACGCTTGCTCTGATTTGAATGTTTCCATATTGTAATTAGGGCCTGGTCGCACTACAGTCAAAAACAAAAATTAGCCCGTGCAAAAATCGAGTAAAACAAAAGAAACCGCTCCGGTGGGACGCTCTTTTTGTGGATGTTTTTGTTTTTATGTCATTTTGTACGGGCTAATTTTTGTTTTTGACTTTGCCAACCAAGACATGTGTCCCTGTTGATGCTTACACTCGGCAATCTTTTCATATACTTAGAAGCTATTCTTTTGAATTTGCGTGTACGCCAACCATATAAACGGCCTTTAAAAATCTTAATTTTTTATTGGTATCCAGGTTATTACATTTGTGGTTAAAATGTATTACATTTATGGTGAGTCAGATTATTACATTTATGGTTAAAAATGTATTACATTTATGGTTAGTCATTTACTACATTTATGGTTGATTCTTATTACATTTATGGCGACTATTACATTTATGGTTGTTATTACATTTATGGGTGATACAACCCTTGCTTATTAGTAACAGTTAATCTATGAATCTATTTAAAATAAAATTCTCTTAGTTTGTTCTCTCGGCATACTTTTCCTATGAGATTAAATATTGATGTCCATTCTATATTCTCTAATTTTAATTCTTTTTCCCATGTTTTTGGCCCCGTGGCTTTGACGGTGGTTGCATTGATGTAAAGCCAATAATAGTCCTTAGATTTCATTTTATGTAGATCAATAATTAACGGTAGGAGACAGCTGAAAGGTTGTATCATCATCATCTATAAATATATTTCTTGTGCTTAGAGATCTAGATTTTTGACGTAAATGCTTAAGGATCGCCGAGATCACTTGTAGGTAGATCAAAAAATTAGATTTTGTGTTGAATTTTGTTTGGAATGCATTGAAGGACAATAATTTTCCACAGTTATCTAACACGTCATGGATAAAAACGACTCCTTTCTCCTTCCATTCTGGGTAGAAAAAGCTCTTGCCGTTGATCAGGATGTCTTTGTTATTGAAGAGAATTAAATCGTGGCCGTTGTTATATTGATATAAGGTCCTAAGTTCTTGGAAATTAGCCAGTATTTGTCTGTAGAAAAGTGGAATTTTGGATTCCTTCAAAACTTTGGAGTCGTAATTACAATGAAGAAGAAAAGTGAGACCTCCATATTTTTGAAAAAAGTGAGTTGGAATAGATTTCCATGACTCTATCTCAATTTCGTCCATCACTAGAAGTCTTGAAATCCAGGCTAGCCGTAATGATTTGAAAAGAATGTTTGGATTGGGAGCACGTAGGCTCCATTACTATAATCTTGGCACATGACATCTCTCTTAATTTTGTCCTGTTTCTTATTCCAAATAAAGTTAAAAAGGGACTTCTTTACTTTGACGGTGTCTTCTGCATTGACATCTAACATAAATGCTGAATAAACCAACTGAGAGATTCCCCTCCTTTTTACGATAAGACGTTTACCGAATAACGAAAGTTTGCGACTTCTCCATATATCGAGTTTCGTGTTAGGGGTTATATACTGCACAAGTAAAGAAATCTGTCAAACAAACGAGACACGTAGATAGCATGAGCAACCTATTATTACCCAAAGCGGAATTTAGTACTTAGTCTTACTCGGCCAAATTTCCTTTTTCGAGCATTTAAACAATCTGTTGGAGGTCCCAGGCCATGCTGCTTGTCCCCCACCCTTGGCTTCGAGGATACCTTAGTAGTCTGGTACATCTGAATTTCAACTGTACAACATACAGGCCACTCAGGTAGACTACTTCCTCTGTTTATGTAAGATACCACCATACCTTTGGCAATATTTTCCTTATGGTCTCTTCAGCTTCTTCTTCCTGTCATTGTATATGTGAATAAGACAAAAAAACATATAGTTAACAAATAACAAAAATTTTAAACTGCCAAACATCTTTTGGTTAAAAAAATATATTGCCAGCTTATTCATTAGTATACCTTCGGGGGTGTCTCCAGTTTAACAGCTCTAGTGTCTCGAGATTACTCTTAAAGATGCCTTAACCCCATAACAAATAATAGCTTATAGAGCTGGCTATCTAAATATACCTTTCTTTTTCTAATGAAATGAATCGTCGATTTTTTACAAATTCTAAATGCGAGCGTCTGAATCAGCTTCAAAACTAAAGCGGACGCCCGAAGCGCTAAAAAGATGTGTCTGCGTTTTCCCATATTCAATTTCAGTAAAACGTTACAGAGCATTTTCGAAATCGGACGAAAAAAAGGCTGGAGTAATCGCGCGGAAATGGCTCTAAACGAAAAAGTTTTCAGAATTTCGTCAAAATTCCCAGACACATATTCATTATTAATTATATTATGGTAACCTGGCTACTGTCCAGATTTTAGGAAAAGCGAACAAATTCCCTTAGAGTTGTAGCTCTTTAAATTGTCCCCTGCAAGCCAACTATTCATTTTTAGAAAACGTCATACCGTCATTTCACCGACAATTCGTACTCCTCTTCAACGATATTTTTGAATCAAAGATCATTCTGAAACCTGTATTTTTAACCTCAAAAAACAAATTTCGCGAAAATGGTCGATTTGAAGGCACTCTGTAACTGTAAATCTTGCAGTACTTGTCTGGTAAATCTTCACAGGTAGTTAACTTTAATTTGCAGATGTTGCACAATTTCCAGTAGAATGGATTATTCTAACTATCATAGTGAATGAATATAGGTCATTAAATTATATTTGACTGATGAAGGGCTACGCCCAGAACGTTTGTTGAACTCAATCACTATGACACTTTTTGCAATTTTTCATTTATTTTTACAATTTTTTTTTTCACGTTTTAAACACATTTCATTTTAAACAGGTGTCACGCATCACATGGAGAACATCAACGTTTACACCTATTTCAATATAGCTCTACATTGTTGATTATAATAAACAAGAGGCTACACTGGTGGCCTATACTCATGCGCTTGCGTAAGAAAGTTTTACGGTTTATTCTAAATGGGTCACGTACCCCTTCCACCTCAACGAATTTTGCGTGA
This sequence comes from Cladopsammia gracilis, assembly GCA_022457155.1. NCBI lineage: Eukaryota > Metazoa > Cnidaria > Anthozoa > Scleractinia > Dendrophylliidae > Cladopsammia > Cladopsammia gracilis. Next base: position 147,260 of record JAJGOT010000748.1, on the reverse strand, counting down.
CACACTAAAGAACACGCTAAGACATGTTTTCTGTACTCGCTTTGAATATTTAATTTAGCGATTACCGATCCGCGACTTCTTTCCGTTACATTTGAAAAGACTACTTTTAAAAGCAATGAAATCAGTAAACGACCCGTGCTATTTTTCAATTTTAGCGAATCTCAAAAACAGAATTACGCGACCGTCTGTTAGAGTGCACAAAAACGTTTTCTTGGTCTAGAATAACTAGTATAGTATGACTAATTTTCGAATAAAATACACCAGTTGTGTATCGAAAATTGCCCGAGAAACTGATTTGGAAATGAATAGACCATTTTACAGTTGTGTCTTTGGTGACCTGGCCTTTGAATAGAAGCGAGGCTGGAGGTGACCTTGTTTTGATACAGACCTTAGTGCTTTTCATATGTTAATAATGTTTTCTCATGCTAACTAGCTAAATTTACATCTGTAGTCTGTCGTTTGTGATCGTCCGGGTGATTGTAGTTCTGAAAAGAACTGTTATTGACATTGACTGACGTTTCGACAACCCGAGCGGAAGTTATCTTCAGAGTCATGTGAATTGTGAATAGTCAGTTGATGGTATATACGTCTGGTTATTGCTGTCATTGGTCAGTTTAGCCATGATGTTATTGGATGTAGAGACTCAAGTCAGTGATAGGTGCGTTTCGATCCGTGTATTGTTGGTGTAATTTCTGTAGTCAAATTGTTAGTCAAATTTGTCAGTGAGTTCAGTCTATTGTTTGTCTGTTTTGTTGACAAGTCGTTTGTCAGCCGCATGTAGCTGTTGGCATCTGTTCAGTGGTGTCTGTTCTAAGTTAGTGAACCAACTTTCTAGAGAAAGTCGTTTGTAGTAGTCCGTACTGTAAGTAACGCATTCGGCAAAGTCCCAGTCAATTCTGTGATTCGTGTGTAAATGGTGCTCAGCAACGTGATTGTTGACATCACCATTTTTTGTCGCCCATGTGAGTTCAGTCAGTCGTATGATCAGATTTTAGGCCTACTCTGGGACCTTAAGTCGCCGTAACTTTAGGCGACTTTAAGCGATTTAAGGCGACTTAAGGAAAAATTAGTTTAAAATATTGGCGACTTAAGGCGACTTTAGGCGACTTAAGGCGACTTTAGGCGACTTAAGGCGATTTAAGGCGACTTAAGGCGATTTAAGGCGACTTAAGGCGATTTAAGGCGACTTAAGGCAACTTAAGGCAACTTAAGGTGACTGAAGGCAACTTCAGGCAACATAAAAGTGTTTCTAAAAAGTGATGAAACAAAAGTTATTGACAGTCTCTTCATCACTATACCTAAATACCAAGCCACTGGTCTCTGGAGAGAAATATGAGACAGGATTCAAGCCAGGTCCGATTGAGTCAGGACTTAAGTCAGTTTGCGACCAAGGACTCCAGTTCAGGTTAGACATAGAGTTAGGGTTAGGGCTACAGCTTGAGTCCTGACATGAATCCTGGCATTCATGATAGTTTGTCTCATATTTCAATAAACAAAATTATCACAATCAGTTCATTTGGTCTCAGATAGACTTAAGTGACCGTAAATCTCCAGTTTCCAGATTTTAAAGCCCCTTTTAGCTATACTGAGATTCAAATTATTACAATAACAACAACAACATTATATAAATAATATGAATGCTAAATTGTATTATGAACATTAATTAGCCAAACAAGAGGCAGGAACAATATTACTTATCTAGAATGAGAAAAAATTCAGTTAGCTGCTTAAATGTTTTTAAGATATTGCAATAAAAACAATAATCATACAAAAATATAAAGATCATATACACTGTCAAACAAAATCTTGGGAAAAAATCCAACTTTTTCACTTAAAAATGGATACCTGATCTGAATCAAACTAACATACATTTTCCTTGACTTATTTATACAACGATGAACAAAGGCATCGAATTAGTTAGTTAAAAATCACTTCTCGATTTCACATATTACATAAATTTGATTAATTTATCTGCCACTGTTGTGGCAGTTGCACAGTCAATTTTGGCTCGAAAGCTTGACAAACGACATCCAAAACTGTTTGGTCAGGCACCCAGCCAATTTGTTGTACTTCTCCTGCCTTAGTCCAATAGAATATTCCAATATCATATTTGGTACCGTAAGCGAGGGTCCTTCTCAATAGCGCATCTTTCCCATTTTCTCCAACTATATGTCCGGCTCCTGAAAACTTGGATGTTCCAATGACAGGGAACCGAACCCTCGTAGGAGACTTTCTAGCAGGGTTGATTAGTTCTGCTTCCAGGCCCGAAATGCTCTCACACTTTTCCACCTGGCAACATTTTAATTTTACCTGTCAAAACAAAACTAAATAGTGTTACTGATGAGGCTGTTGACAGATTTACCGGTGTAGAAGTTAATTATTACCTCAAAAATTTCCAGAAAATAATGGATCACAAATGAATGCACAGCAAATGACAGAGTTGACAATATTTACATTGGCGTCCGCCATTTTGATTCTCCCAGAATTCCTTTCCAATCGTAGATGGTTTCCATGCTTCGCGCGTTTCTTTTCCTCCCGCGCGCGACTAGCTCCCGCGCTCGCTTAACCTTTCAGAAATTTACATCTACCTTACCTTGAATTGAGTTGTCGGAATTAGTTTTCTTTTCGCAATACAAGCAGGAAGCCAGTCAATGGCTACAAGAACGATTTCAAAAATTCCAGTCCAGCTTGATTGACAATCTACACCACGAAGGTAAAGCACGTGAGTGGTAGCCTAGACTAGTCAGGCTGTACTGTAAAGTGGGAATGTGTTTCAATTTCAACAACAGCAACACTTCAGCTTTGGCTTTGTTTGCCGAATCAATTGAGTGCTAATTTTCTGAACATGAGTGCGCGCGCGCCCGCGCGCGTGGGCATCCGTGTTCCAAAAAGAAGTCACGTGGTCAAAACATGTGGTGGCCATGTTTGCTCCAGTGAGGCAAATTTTCCTGCTGGAAGCAGCTGCAAATCCTTTGCACATTCCTGCTTAATGGTTGATAACAAGAAATCCTTTTGACCTTTGTGACAGAGAGCCATCATAGTAACATAATCAACGCAAATTTTGCAATCTTGAGCGTATAGGTTGATTTAAATTCTTTGCTTCATCAAACTGTCAAGAAGATGACATATACAAGTTGTAAAGAAGTTTCAAGTTGTCAAACGCTCAGTTACGATTGGTTGTAAATAGAATAATGTTGGATGGCTAGAACGCAGCTTAGAGGATGTATGCGGGAGAAATGGCCCATTTTTGGTTTCTCTTTTACGTTGGGTAAGTAAGCTTAAAAGTTAAGTACATTTGTATACAGTTACATTGCCTTTGGTTAAGCTTATGATCTTTTCAAGCTTACTTGCTCAATGTAAAAGTGATAAGCAATAATTGGGCTTAACCCCAAAATACCTTTCAAATTATTGTGATCTTAGTGATCCAAAACAGCTCCCACTGTTGTTATAATACCCTGAAGGTGCCTGCACCATTACAGTATATCAGTATTGACTGCTGATCAGCAGTGTTTCTTTTTTATGATGTTGCTCATATTAAATGTTGATTATAATATAAGTCACAACTTCATCCTTTCAGCAACACTTTGTCCATGAAATATAAGTAAACCTATAGAAATAGCTGTCAATGTTTTGAAGATGAATGAGTGTACCCTCCTTGGGGATGGACCATTTTATTTTTAGGGGTGGGGGGTTGGGCATTTTGTTTTAGCAAGCATGAATTTTTTTTTACCATCTTGAAGCTGTGCAAGAATTTTTTTTGTGATTTTTCCATACTTTTCTATACTTTATCTGTGCGTGAATTTTTTTTCTTGGTATTTGCCCCCCCCCCCCCCCCCCAAAAAAAAAAAATAATAATAATAATAATAATAATAATAATAATACTTAAATGGTCCATCCTTTATAGGGTTCAGCAAATATAATTGAAGCAACTAGGGCATGGTGCATGACTATTGAAGCATGGTGTTGTACTGCATGGGGCCATACCGTTGCAGTATATAATCATATATGGGAAATAAAAAAGAGATTTGGGGCAATAAAATTATTATATATTCAAGAAATAGTAAAAGTGAAACCTTTTAGGGCAATTTTAAGGTGTGCAGGCCTTTTTTAAGCCAGGCGACCTTAAGCGACAAAGGACGACTTTAGGCGACTTAAGGCGACTTAAGGCGACTTTAGGCGACTTAAGGTCCCAGAGTAGGCCTAGATTTCTGCCAGTCTCACCGATGTAAGAGGCCTGGCAGTCGCAGCATTTGATCTTGTATACTGCTCCTTATCTGTCGTTAGGATCGTCCTTGTCTTTAAAGTTTGTGAGAAGCTGTCATAAAGTAGTAATGGGTTTGTGAGCGACACGGATGTCGTAAGATTGTAAGATCCGTGCAATAGTCTCAGAAGTGCCCTTGATGTAGGGTATTGTCGTTGTCACAGTGGTGACAGGTTTTGCATTAGTTTTGTCAGGTTCGTTGTTTTTGTAAACATTGCGTTTAACAAAGTCTGGGTTGTAGTTGTTCTTACTGAAAACGTTGTCAAGGTACTTGGTTTCGTCGGTTAAGCTGTCAGGTGAATCGCGAACTAGTTGCGCTCGTCTTGTCAAAGTTGGTATGGTCGTCGCTTTGTGAGATGTAGGGTTGACTGTACGATGACTGGTCTAGTAATCTGTCGGTATCCTGTACATAGTAGTCTGTAGTTTGTTGTCGTTTCGGCTTACTAGACAGTCTAGAAAAGGAATCTTACCATTTTCTTCAACCTCTCTAGTAAACTGTATGTCAGCGTTTTGTCTGTTGAGGTGTTCGTGAAAGGTGTCAATCTTGTCTTGGTGTACAGCAGTGAAGGTGTCGTCCACGTAGCGTAACCAAAGTGGTACTGTTTGTTTGTATGTAGCAAGGGCTTCTTCCTCGATGTTCTGAATGACAATTTCAGCAACAACAACTGAGACAGGTGAACCCATAGCTGTTCCGTGTAGCTGTTTGTAGTGTTTGCCGTTATACTGAACATATGTCGAAGTAAGACAAAGATTCAGTAAGTCCATGATGTCGTCAGTCGGCAGTGGTAGTTTGAAGGTAGAGTTATTGATGGCTGTCTCAGTACAATCTAGAGCCAGTTGAAGCGGAATACTGGTGAACAGTGATTTCACGTCAAAAGACACTACTTTGTGGTCGTCAGGTATCTGTACTGTCTTGATAGCGTCAGTAAAGTTCTCAGTAAATTGTAGTTTGTGTATTAGTATTATATATTTTTATTAGTATTACATCTGAAAAGCACTAAAAGTTATGTATCACAACAAGGTCACCTCCAGCCTCGCTTCCATTCAAAGGCCAGGTCACCAAGCACACAACTGTAAAATGGTCTATTCTTGTTTTTCACTTACGTCATATCAAAATGCAGAAGCATTAAACAATAAATTTCGATTCCAAAATGTTTATAGAATTGTAGAGAGTTTAAAACCACACATCTTGGCCAAATTTTGAAGCACCAAAGCACTTCGTTCAAGAGTTATAGGCGAACGAGCATTAGACATTTTTAGTAAGAAATGTATGGGGCGGCCATCTTGGTGTCCCACTATGGGGCACCAACATGGCGGCCAAAAATTCAAAGTCTTGATTACACCAAAAATCTCATCACAAAATATTGAATTCACTATAAGTGCCATTTAATCGGCTTATAAACATCTATAATGGAAAAATAACTTTTAACTGGTTCAATTTTGTTCATTTTCACGGCTTATCTGAAATAGCGTGACGAATTGCGTGACACATTTAAATCCTTTATAAATCGGAAGCAAAGCATCGTTAAAACCTGAAATTAAATTATCGCATTGAGGAAACTGTCTGCCACGCAAGCAAATTTGTTTAACACATGTCGAAGAATTTCTCGCACAATTGCTCGACCGAATGTGGCCGAGTTTTCTAAATATTTCTCAAAAACCACTGATAACACAAAGAAACAGTCTATGAAATGTTTTTTACAAAGTACATGGGCATTCAAAAATGTTATTTTCTTTACCGTACTTTTCCAGGAATGCTTGAAAATTCTTAGAAAAGTCTGCTGCTTCGCGCTTCGAGTATGAATTCTGAAGGAAGACATGTCCTTACTTTGTGATAAATGGATGCTTATCCTCAAAGGAATATTCCATCGCTTTCAGCTCTCTAACCGCCACTTCAAAGGCATACAAATCTTCTTAAGGACTTTTTCTTTCCATTTCGAAGTCTTAAACGTCTGAAAAATTGAAGTGTGGAGTACAGAAGCGGCCACATTTGTTTGAAATCTGATGGCCTTCTCCGAGTGACAAACTGGTTCTTTCTAGTCCCCCCTAAAACCCAAACATGTGCGCAGTAGACGGATTATGATTGGTTTAACCTTTCTGGACACTTTTATAATAACAGGGGACAAAAATAACTTTCTAGGGGAGGCAGCGGCGAGTTCGCGTGCACTGAAATATGCGTGAATAAATTTGTATGCACAAATATGAGACCAAAAATAAGAAAAACGGAGGGCATTTTATAACTCATTGCGCTTTGCGCATGAGTAAAAATTTAAGAGAAATACTTCATTTTAACATCTTAACAGTGTGTATTAACGAGAAATCTGAATAAATACCTTGAATTTTTTTTCAATTAATTTGTTGCAAACTGCATAGCACTCTTGGTACTTGTTCAACCCGTCAAGGACCCTCATCATTGTGTAAAGAACTAGTATTTCTCCAGGAACCAGTCGGTCAGCTGTTGGGATTAATAATATTGTTGTCAATACGCATTCTTGTGGAACAGTGTACAATAAATAATTGTTTTGTTTAGAACACTATACTGTTTGTACCATTGTAGACAGCTGATAAAGACTGTTTAGCAATCAAGTCTAACTGACCTGGTACAATGCTGTTGCGGAAGGGATATTGCAACTGAATTATTTTATTAAATATTAAAATACTTAATAAAACAGTCAGCCGTTCACTTCGGAGGTTTTAAGAAATTGTCAACCCGAAAACACACAAACTCATTCAAAGATATGTTATTGCAATGCGATTAAAAAAGCAGACTGGCTCTTCAATTAAAACAAACTTGTAGACTAAGTTTTTTCTTCTTTAGAGTTTTTCGAAAATTATCAGACATCAACTTTTCAATAAGACCACCTGTTACCTTCCTCACAGTCTCTCATGGCAGCTTCCAGTTCTTTCTAAAAAGAATAAAAAAGAGAAAAGTGAAAAAAGTATCCACGTATTTACCAGCATGGGAAAACAGACGTCGTTTCGCGGCGCCACCACTGGGGCCCCTACGAAATTCGCTAAAATCAGATTAACAGTACCTTTTTTAGATAACATTCTGCACGTTTCCAATAAAACTGTTTCATTTCCTCCGCATACATGTCCAGCTTTGGTAGCAATAATATCCCTTCGGAAAAGCTCCTTATAGCTTCATCATAGTCTGACGTCAGAAAACTTGAATGTCCTTGATTTCTTTTTTTCATTGCTTTTTCTTTGGCATCCTAAAAGACCAATCCATTGTTAATTATCTCTAGTTAAATTACAAGGCCATGCAGACAGTAGTAAAAAGGTTACAATAAAACCCAGAGCAGACAAATCAGATAAACTTATAACCTGCAGTTTTTCGTTGCGGTTTCGTCTCACATTGGTGGTTGCAAACTATGTAACAGGAAACATTTCACAACTAATTCTTACTGTTGATGGTTTTCTGGGTTTTGCTACTGTTAATGTATCAAATGAAGATTTTAATCAAAAAGTATTAAAATTTTAAAAATAATCCCTTGGTTGCTGATGATATACCATAAAAGTATACCAAGTAAGTCCCGTACTGTTATAAATTAAAGGAACTTTCAACAGTGTACAGATTAAATACAGTGTTGTAGCTAACTGCTGTGTGAGAAAATTAAAGCACATTATTTATGACTGTTGGGCTCTATTGTAAAATGTTCTAAAATAAAAATTAAATTAAATAGTTAATTAAGGCCTGCATAACAGGCACTTTTGTGGTGCGCAAGTCGTGCCCTGTGCTGGTACTTATTGCTCATCCTCCACACTCACACTGCAAGAGCGCAAAGCACTTGAAAGTCTCTGAGAGACTCAATTACCTCAACTTCTTTTGACAGGGAAGACTTAAGCTGATCAATAAATGGGTCCTAAGGAAAGATTAACAATGTAATAATCATGTTCAACAATAGTTAATCTAAATCCAATCAATCCAGATGTGTAGTGATAGTAAAATATTTTGCTCCTGCATGAATAGCAGCTGATATTTATTGTAGTGTCATGTTAGAAAGTTGGAAAGCTAGCTGTGGCCAACTGAGCTTGTAGAAGTGAAAGTGAATGTCAATCAAACATGCAGTTTATAGTTTGATCACAGCAAAGTTTCGTTTTCTGTTTCCATATTTTCCTACATGTATTCTTGAGCCAATACAATTCAAGGTTTGTACATCATCAATACACTAAGGGTGGAGACTTGTGGCACCCCTTCAGCTCTGTGCTGAATTCCTGTCAGGGAGGGTTGGGCCCTATGGTTTTCTCACTGTAATACTTGAGATTTCCACAACTTACAAACCTTTGTTCTAAAAAAACGTAACAGCGTTCAATTGAACAACTTTATTCAAGGTGGCTCAGATCTATTAAGTTACACTGTAAAGTCCCCACGTTTTGTGTTTTGAATAATTAAATTAATAAAAATTAATAATAACAAACAGAAGAAAACGAAAAAAGTAAAAAGTAAAAAACCGAAGATGATACATTAATAGTATATACAGAAATGTACATGTATGGGCTTTCCATTTGGTTCATGCAAGCAAGCCCTGCACTGTATACTGTGCATAATAACAGGGTGTTTGTATTAAAATTTGACTGTTACTTGTAATACATCCTGTTAATTGTAGCTGTATATTAATTGCTCTCATCCAGGACAGCAATCAATATGTTAATAGATAATTTTCAAAAGACATGTATTGCATTTGTGTAATATAATGTTAATGTGTCAAGATCAGCTGTTGTTGTCACTTAATGTAACCAATTAACATTATAAACAACAATAGTTTACCTGAGGATTTTTCAGCTGCAAACTTGTTACCTCAGTAAAAGCCTCAGCAATTTTACCCTCACCCTGTAAGGACTGAATCAGCCTATACCTGGCTTTTGTATTGTGTGGATTTAGCAATAGTGCTACAAGAAACCAAAAAAGAAATATCAGTCAGTATGCAGCAGGACCATACTTACTTGACATGTGTACTTTGGTAACAAAGCACATGTATAACCAAAACATACTATAAGAGTCTGTATGGTTCTAATGTAGCACAAACTGTGGCTTTGATACATGTAATTATCACTATCATGAGAAAGCTGAATCCAATAACTGTTGCAAATTAATTATTTTTGTGCCGCACCAGATCAATCTGTAGTGTTAACGGGGGTTAACATCTGTTCAATCAGTCTAATAGACGGATGTCCAACCTGAAGTTCTACAAGGCTCGCCCAGTCCCTTATGCTCTCCAAGAAGCAGTTGAGGCCGAGTACATCAGGCTTGAATCAAAGGGCACTGTTGACACAGACAGGGTGGAATTCAGCGAATGGGCAATGGCCATGTTCATGTACCAAAAGCAAATGATACCACATGCTCATGTGGTGACTACATGGTCACTGTCAACCCACAACTTAATGTACCACAGTATCCAATCCCACTGCCTGAGGATGTTTTTGTCAAGCTGTGTAGAGGAATATGATCTTTACCAAGCTTGGTTTAAAGAGCACGTATCAGCAACTCCGCTGTTGGACCCAGACAGCCAACAGTTTGTCACCATTAATACGCACCGGAGTCTCTACCATTACAAGCGTCTACCCTTCGGTATTGCTTCCTTCAAAGCATGGAACATATGCTGTAAGCATTAAAGATGATATTCTAATCACGGGCAAGGATGATCATCACATCAAGAATTTGAACACAGTAATCTCAGTCAGCCTTAAGCTGACTATGCCGGCTGCATCATTTCAGCTGAAGGAATCAACTTGACAGATGAGAAAGTAGAAGCCATCATGCAAGCGGGCACCACGCCCTGAGAACTCCACCCAGTTGAGATCTTTCCTTGGAATGAATAATAACATGTACCATGGCACAATTCGTCCCTAACCTGAGTTCAATTCTCCAAACAATTGTTGAAGATTTTCACACCAGACTCTGCCACACCTGTCCTGGCAGACACTCGCCTACAGCGCTGGTCACTACTCCTCATCGTAACAATACGAAATGGAGTTGACAAGCCTTCCACAGAGGTAGCAAGTGCTGATGCTTTATCCAGGCTTCCACTTCAGTACAAAAGGATGCAAGCGTTGAGAATAGAATCTTCCATGTGGCCACTCAGCAGCTGAACAGGCACCGTCAGTATCAGCTTCAGAGAAACTTCCAGGAACCCAACACTGGCAACACGGTCGCTCCAGCTTGCGATGTATGTTTGTCGATTGATGGAACTCTTTTATTTTGCCTTGGCTTGCCATCAGAACTGATCTCTCGTTGCCAGAAAATAAATGTTATGTTCTCGGAGAAAAGTTCAAGTACATGTATGCACAACAAGACATCAAGACATACAAGATACTGGACCAACAACTGATTGTAATGTCAAAAGCATGTGGTAATATACAGAGCAACCACTGGACACTGCATGCGGGCTCACTAGAAGCTATTAATATCACTATAACACCTACAATGTAACTGCAATGGAAGTGATTCAGGAATCACACAAAAAATAAGGAACTGCAAGATTCAGGATCATAACTGTGTGGATGACATAAATGTGCAATTCAACTAATTTCAAACTTTAGGAATTTACCACCTTTATAAACAACCAGGATTTTGATCACAAAAACTGATCCGGGTGTTATGATTGAAGAGACCAGATGCCAAGAGGAGTCTCCTTAAAAGATAATGTTGCCTAAAAAGCATCAATAAAACAAATACCTTTGTCACAATCCTCACGAGCTTCCTTGAACTTTCTCTGCAACAAGTACACGTACAATCTCAAATTACCTTAGTTTATACATCATACACAGAGCTCGTTTGGCTCAAGAATTTTCTTTTTTCATTTCAGCACCTGTGATCCAGCACTTATTATAGCTACTTGTACATGTAAGTGTGTGTCAATGTACAGTGCTGGGGAGACTGCTGATGGTGTGAAAATGAAAATACAGAATTGGGAAGGGTTGATGGATGTAAAAGAATATACAAATAACAGAAGATAATATCCAGAAAAAAAGAAAACATACCAGTTTTACATGACATGCTGCCCTGTTGCAAAGATATTTGACTCTTGTATCACTCTCCTGATCTTTGGGAAGACATCCAAGAGCAGCCGTGTACTGCTGAGAGGCATTCTCATATCTTTTCTCTTGAAATTCTACCCTTCCTCTACTGTTGTAACTATCAGCCTCTTTAATGGCATCAGACTAGACAGTAAAAAACAAAAACAGAATATTATTTAATCTACAAATACATGTAAATTATAAGCTCTGCCAGCAGTCCATGGCAAAGTAACCCCATGCTCATAATTATAATTATTTTTAATGAGTGCCCAAATGAAAGCAAACATTTTTTAATGTGGCTAAATGAAATTTAGGCTAAGTTAGACTTAAGCCAATGTTGGTCAGCGACCATTAATTTTGTGGAGGTCATGCCACAGCTTTGCTTTGTACATACAAGTACAGGGTTTTTACCCTTCTAATTTTGCCTTTAATTGGTTCATTACGGAATTAACCAAAGGCAAAATTAGAAGGGTTTGTATGGAGTCACCAGAGCATAACAGTGCCAGCATCTCACCCCCAAATTGCAATAAGATGCTGATTTTTGCAGGCAAGCAGGCGTTTTTTTGTCATGCCCTTTCCGAATATCTAATTAAATCCCATAATTTCACAAATTTAGTTTATGTGACAGCATCACTCTAGCAAGTACTCTATTCTCTGCCATTTTACTGCTGTATTTCATGTTGTTTGTCGTTTTATAATAGGTATAATTTCTGTAGAAAACCTCGGTTTGTGCAATTTTAGTGTAGCGGGGTCACAAGTAAACTTGTAAACATCACCGTGACCCCACCAAGATAAATCAAAGGCTCCTTAGAGCCAACCCGTGAATTTTAAATGTTTAATGCATAACGCAATGCGGTAAGCTAATGTTTTCACTCTGTCACGGTTCAATATATTTTTTTAAATTAAACGTAAAGATTTTTGACAAACGCAAAAAATAAAAATACTGAGTACATCACTTTCATAATGTTCAGTCCGAAGAAGAAAGAAAAAAAAAAACGAAAAAAAAAATGAACGGCCCGAGCGGGATTTGAACCTGGGCATTTTAGCTGTAAGTTCGCGCTTTACACCACTCGACCACTGTGACCACTGACCTGAAATGGGATAAATTTTATTACTTGAAGGTAGATAACCATCAAAACGCGTGTCTCAGTTGAAAATTCGTTTTAGATCGATTTTAACGTTGCATTAAGGACTCCAAATGCGAAACATCTTTAGGCTTATTGTTGTTTATATTCGTTTACACCAATTTAGTTATTGTTATCGCTGGATTCACGCTGTTCTTGTTACAAAACGCATTCGTAACAAAGCATTACGTCACTAAGTTTACAGCTGATGGAAGGAGCGAGTAAGTGACTCATTTGCATATCAGTCTCCGTTACCGATAACCCATTCATTACGCATGTGAGTATATTCACAGGTTAAAAACTAACATTAATAAGCTATTTTTTGGCATTTTCATACAGTCAAATATGGCAAAAAATTAATAATTGAGGTTTGATTTGTGTAGGTTTTACAATGTTGTTCTCCATTTAAACATGTTGAAAAGGAGTCAGCAAATGAGTGAACATGAAAAATTATGCTCAATGGCATTTACACACGTCATTTCTATGATAAAAATTTGTCTATACGCACGGGTGTGCATATGTTGAGTTATAGATGCACACTTGCGCTATTGAATTAGATTGGGCAAATTTCCTGGCTAATGTAAGTTATAACAAAGGATTTTGCATAATGTGCAGTTCCAGAAAATATCCATACTCCCCCACGGAAGGTTTTTTGTTTGGCACCCCCCGTCCCCCCCAGGAAATTCCAGTTTAGCTTCATACTATGCTTCTAAAATGTTGGCTTTTAAGACCCCCCTCCCCCTAGGAATGTCCAATGACCTTCCATGGGGTGGGTATGGATATTTTCTGGAACTGCACAATACCCAGATGCAAGTTGAATCAAGTTGAATACTCCAATGAGAAAAGATATCCTTTTAAACTTAATGTTCATGTACTTTGCTGTTGCCTTATTGTTGTTAAAAACTAATGGAATGCTTCAATAAGACTAACATTACAAATTAAGTTTGTGGTGAACATTAATTAACCCATTGACTCCACAGGGAGCCCAGACAATCTGTTTGTGTAACATGACCCTTTGTAATTTTATAGGAAATGTATGGAATTTACCGAAATTTCATATTATTATACATTGGTGTCACTAGCTCGCTTTTGATTGGCTATAAGCACGCAGCTAATTATTGCTTGCTGTTTCTGTTACGTCATACCAACAGACAATAGTTTTATGCATGCAGAAGTGACGTCATACCTACAGACAATAGTTTTATGCATGCAGAAGTGACGTAAGTTGTTTACTTACAAGTTGACTGCTGTGCATTTATCACTTTTTTGTGGCGCACTCTTGTCTTTACAAGTGCAGCTCAGGAATATGCATAATAAAACAATTATAGCGACGTATCGCCAATGTATGTACTGATTAACGCTAAATAAACATTAAATTACCTTATTTGTTGTGTGTTGTCGTCTTTTTGCCATAAAAGTGATATTTTGAGCGATTTTGAAGGATTCTGAGTTCACCGTTGACTGTACATCCAAGAGAAGGACAAGGGTGGAAAGAGATTTTTGAACGGCTCCAGCGCCTAGGCAATTTTTCCACATAAAATCGTATCGCTCGGCTTTTAAACCACACAACAGAAGGGCCGAAAGATTCACGCTTCTTCTCATACTTCTCAATTGAAAATCTGCACAAACGGTACGGAGCTAGCCCTTGAAGAAAATCAAAATCCCACACTTTCCAAGCGGTCAATATGCGTATCAAGAATTTGGTTGTGCCAGCCAGAAACCCTCCTGCTGATTTGCCTCTTTCTGATTGCATGGTCACTGTAAAACAATAACCGATTCAAAATTTGTACCGAGGAAGTGGGGAGCCATAGGCATTTCCGTAATGTTTTTGTTTAAATGTAAACAAATCGCCAGGTAGAAAAATCGCCTCCGGGCGCTTTAGCCGTTCAAAAATCTCTTTCCACCCTTGTCCTTCTCTTGGACGTACAGTCAACGGCGAACTCAGAATCCTTCAAAATCGCTCAAAATATCACTTTTACGGCAAAAGGCACAGGCTTTTAGCCAGAAATTAAAAAGTGGGCGTCCTGAGGGTATTTCACATCAAAAATTTTTAAAGAGGTGCAATTTTCATGAATTTATTCAAAAAGTGGGCGTCCACAGGACGCCTGGACACCCTGCTGGCTAAAAGCTTGAAAAGGCATCAACACACAACAAATAAGGTAATTTATCATTTATTTAGCGTTAATCAGTATATACATTTGGTGATACGTCGCTATAATATGAAATTTCGGTAAATCCCATACATTTCCTATAAAATTACAAACGGTCATGTTACACAGATTGTCTGGGCTCCGTGTGTTGACTCCTGAGCATTGACTAGAAAGTCTTTCAAATTGAGATACCCAATAAACACAAAAAAAGTCAGCCATTTTGCAGAATATCAGCATTTGACTTTGGACAAGAACAAAAATGACCGTTTTTTACGTCATAGAAAAGCAACAAAAATCACGATTTTTTTAAGTCATTCAATAAACTCACTCAATAAACATGTTTTAAGTCGTTTAATAAACTCGCAGCACGTGTTTTGTCAGGTATAAAATTTTATACCTGATAAAACACTGCTGCTCGTTTATTAAATGGTATACTTAGGTATTCAAACCATTAATGATTATTTCTCATAACAAAAATTATTACAAGCTTAGGATCAAGAGCTATGATTTCTTACCAGTGTGGAAGATCCATTAACAGAGTCTGCAATGCCTGAAATTATTAAAAAGATCAATAAAAATAGGTTGCTGACATCATTTTTCATGTACAAAAAAAAAATTCTTAGAAACTTCTCGTTTCTCATTTCCGGTTAGGTAGTAGTAGTTTTTTTGCGACTAAAAGTTTCGAATCTGCGACTAAATTTTAGGAATAACCAGCAAATTGCAATTGAGAGTTTTTTTTAAATTTCGAGCCCTGATTTTTTGGGAATCTAAATCGTTTTTAGTGCTGCTGAATTATAATGTGACTTCAGTGAAAACCGAGAATTCACATGACTTCATAAAAATTCCAAAAAATAAAAAACACAAATCTGCTTATAACATTGTATGTGGATACCATTGTTACAATTATTTATGTACTTTCAGAGAACAAAAATAGACTAACAAAACCAACAAAATAGATTGAGAAACAAATACTGTAGTTCAAATATATAATTTCTTATGACATTTATGTGCAATTTACCAGTAAATAAGTTTGTCTAACTTTGTTTTAGGCAATGTTGTCTGAGAAAGTTAAAACGACTTCCAGAGGAACAGGCAAATGCACCAACTGCAGTTGGCAATATTCAACATTTAAGAAACCTGAAAGGTGTTCAAAATGCAATTTTTTTATCGGTGGGAAGTATGTGCCTAATGACAGCACAAGCAAGAAGAGGAAATTGGATAATCCACCTGCTGTGACTGTGTGTTCTTTTGCTGGGAACTCTCTCTTCTCGACTCATTGTCACAAAGGATGACCGATGTTTTTGTCGTGTCTGACACAAGTAGACTTGTGTCTGACACAAGTAGACTGTGCTTATTATTAAGTTCTTGTAAAAATTTTAGGTCTGTGTCTGTTGCATCTGGGCAGCAACATTTGAACCATTTCCAATGTGATCACTTAAACAAAGTGAAGGACGGTGTATCGTCCAAGGGGGAGTTCTCTTTGACTCCAGAGAAAGTGACAGAGTAGTCTGGAAGTGCTGATATCAAGAGTGCAATGGAGGCTGCAATGAGTTACAAAGCAGCTTGGTATTGCACAAGTCATCCAAGTGTCAGAAACAAGTTATGCAGTTTGCGGCATTCCTGACACATATGTTGAATGTGGTTTTGTTCATGTGAAGACAGTGAATAGCAGATTTCATTGTACTGTGTCAAATTGTCGTATACTTGTTGGAGGCAGGCAGTTGAAAGTTCGTCGTGTGTGCATACACATACATTTGCGAAAACTAGAGAATGATCCCGGCCTTGCTGACCGCACAACGCTAACACCAACACAGATTGCCGACCTCTTGAATTTCGTTTTGAGATCTACGTATTTCCAGTACGATGGATCGATTTATGAACAAAAAGACGGAGCAGCCATGGGGAGTCCAGTCTCCGCGGTTATAGCAAACATCTACATGGAAGAATTTGAAGAACAGGCAATAGCAACTTCGCCATATAAACCTAAGATCTGGAAGCGATATGTAGATGACACATTTACCATATTAGACCAAAGCAATGTCAACGGTTTCTTGCAACATCTCAACAACCAACAGCCTACCATTCACTTTACTATGGAAACAGAGAAAGACAACACTATCCCTTTCCTAGACACGTCAGTTGCAAGGGACTCAAACAGCCTTCTCACTACCAGTGTATATAGGAAACCTACTCATACTGATCAATACCTGGCCTATGATTCACACCATCCGCAGTCAGTTAAGCGTGGTATTGTGAAATGTCTGTATGACCGAGCCAAACACCTCATCACTAGACCATCAGTTATCTCCAACGAAAAGAAACATTTGTCATCAGTTCTTGTTTCTAACGGATATCCTTCCTCGTTTGTACAAAAAATCACAAAAATGAAAGGACCAACAACAGAGAAGGAATCCACGCAGGATTTTAAATCTACTGCAGTATTGCCCTATATCAAAGGTGTATCAGAGGTTCTTCGCCGCTGCCTACAACAACAAGGCGTACGCACTGTTTTCAAATCTGACACAACTTTCAGGTCACACTTAGTACAACCTAAGGACGTCCTCGACTCTAATAAACAGGACGGTGTTGTCTACAAGATTCCTTGCGAATGCGGCAAAGTGTATATCGGAGAAACAGGGAGGTCCATGCATGAAAGGATAAAAGAACACGAAAGAGACATACGGCTTGCTCATACTCAAACCACCGCGGTTTCAGAACACGCTAACAAGACCGGGCATTTTCCTATTTGGGACGAGGTTAAGTTTATTGACCGTGACCCACACTGTGCAGAGGCCATCCACATAAGACTTCATCCTAATAACATCAACAGAGATAGTGGAATTGAAATTCCCGAAGCGTGGATGCCTACAATCAAGAAGCATAACAGCCGACCGATATCAAATCGGACCGGAGAGGGAACAACATCTTTTCGGAATAATAATGAGGATCGAAATGCACCAATAGCAACAAGCCAACGTGCTACATAAGCGACACATAACCAATCGACCTCATCGCCTGATGAAGACTAGCAGTATAGCAGTCGAACCGTCGCGATCAACATCTTAAAGTGACTCCATCGTGAGACAAACGAAAAATTGTTTACCTATCTTACACACCACGATGAACAACAACCACATTTTTAGTAACATTTATTGTCTTGTTGTCTGGGTTTGTGGAGATCATCTCCCATTCAAGAAGCAGCCGCAGCAACCTCCATTTCAGCAGCTGACCCTGTTGAAGAATCAGCCTCTTCTGTCTCAAGGTTGTCAACTATCAAGCTAAATTCAACCAGACATTTACCATAATTTTTATAATATCCCTTTGGATATTATTCATGCAGCTAGGCATACGGATTGCAGGACCTTCTGTGGGATGGATGGTGGTTGGCCTGGGAAATTCATTCTCACAAAAGTCAATTGTTACCTGTGCAGGTCAGGTCTTGGAGAAGATGGTCTCCATCTTTGGTCTCTCAAAGATGTGGATTTTCTTCTCCATTTTGGATCTGTTTTAAGTACATGTACCTTAACAATAATAAATCATTAATTTGACAAAACTCTGATTTTAAAGGCCTAAAACATACAATTTTAGTGAAAGTTGCCAAAAACATACTTAGGACATTCTTGCCAGGAACCCTTCAATTGTGTTGCTTATTTGCTAGACTGAAAACTGCATGCCAAATTTTGAGGCACAAAAACCATAAGTTCCTGTTTTTTCAAACCATAAATGTTGGAACTGTTAACAGAGAGAGAGAATTCACAGAGAATTCAAAAGGGGTTGGAGAAAAAAACGAAATTCCAAAAAGGCAGGGTTGTTAACAATAATGGAATTCCAAGGGCATGGAGGGTGAGGTAGAGCATGTTGGAATTTCCAAAGGCAAGGGGTGTTTCAGTGTCAATGCCGCCCATGGTAGGGTATGGATATTTTCTGGAATTGCCCATTGGCAGCTCAAGAATAAAAGCAAAAAATTGAGGAAGGGTTTCCCAAGACCTGTGAGCACATGGTCTTGGAATGGCACTTACGATTTGTCAGAATTGGCTGGCGAGATCGGTCAGTTCATTAACAGAATGCACCTTTTTGAAGACCTGTTCCTACAAGTCCAACAAAATGATGCATGCTACAGTGTATCTACAAATTGGCTGGTCAGGAAGGTACCAGTTCAAAAAAAATAAGGGCATGTTAATGGTTCCGTTGATTCCAACCAGCTTTTTTAGCCATATTTGCTGGATATTTTTTGTTTCAACTTTTTCTTATAACCCCTGATCATTTTGAAATACGGCATTGCTTTTTTTGTTCCATTTTTGTGGACAATTCACGCTATTCTATGCTAGTTTATGTGCAATCATTAAGAATATTATGGGGTTTTTGAGAAATATGTAATTCTTAAAAGGTTGTTAATACTACCCTTTCATAAACATAAAAGGTAAAGCTTTCCACATTATTGTAAATACCAGTTGATTTGACAAATAAAGAAAAGATGTGGTCAATTGGTCGTGACAAGAAAGGGTACAACAGACCAAAATGACTTACCTTCTCCCCATTTACGCTCATAATTCTTCAGATCTTCAGCTAGATCTTTCCTTCCAACAATTTCCAGACGATCTATTAGAAACTGAAGCCGATTCGGCGCGATTTCTCTTCTCTGCTCAAGCTCCAAGAATAGCAGCTCGGGTGTCTTGAGTTTTTCTAGGTCTCCAAGTGGAATTGAATCCTGACACAAGTACTTCAATCTCTCCAATTTCTCCGTTTCTAATTGCGAGGAAATTTTAGTCAATTTAAGTCTGAAAGTTTCTCTAGTTCCCATTTCTGGCTGTGAATATGTGCCACATGGTACACATGTGAACAAATCTGACAAATCGACAAATCTGTGAATGAGAATGGATCCTTCTGAAAGTTTCCTGGAAGCCACGACCGGGGAAGGCTGGGGAAGGCTGGGCTTGAGCTGGTAAAAAGCCACGAAAGCGAGGCTTATGCGGATAAAAAAGAACTGGAATGTAAACTATAGGCTGGGTACCAAAAAAATTGTAAGTAGTTTTAATGTAAATTCAGTGCAATAAAATTCAATAAAGAGTGTATAATACAAAAAAAAAAAGCTTTTCACGTGATAAGCTTCTAGCTGGTACCAGGAGCATTTTGGCCGCATAAACTTTGAAAAGTAATAACGAAAAATGAAACCAAGATAATTAAATTTGATAAAATTGAAATGCACATTCAGTAGTTAAACTACAGGAGCCTTGGAACGACTTATGATTTTGGTTCGAAAAATATGTGGTTATTTAAAAGATACAGATACATTATTTTTTTGTGGTTTGCTCAGCTATATTACAGATCTAGATTAATTTCATATTTTACAGTGAACGACGAAACACGAAAATAGCTCATCTTTGAGGACAAATTTTTAAAAGTGGCAGATTGAGGTTGAAAGTCATTCTATCAGAAGCTTATCACGTAGAAGCGTGCAACTTCCCCCTATTATGTTCAGAACTATGCTGGGGATTATTAGAAGTGCCAACCGACCAATCAGAATCACGGATTGATTTTTTGCCCTTATATGGAAGGAGGTTTTCAGCTCCACGCGCGTACGCGCGGTCGCTCAAATCGGCAAGAAAACCCAAGAAAACTACAAGCGCTTTGCGAAATATGGATAGCTTACTTTCACGGCTATTTTTCGTCGCTACCAAATCACATTTTGAGGTTCAAAACTGAAGAGGAAAAAGCATCGAATATTCTAGTAGTTCTAAGAAGATGACGACGGGGTAAGGAACGACGAAAAGCTCAATACCGCGAAATATGGACAACTCAGGTTTTTTGGAGCCTTGTTTCATCTCTACCAATTCACCACTAAAAATGGTTCTTTAAAGAATTTCATGTGCAATATGGTAATGTATTTTACTTATTCAAATGTAGTTTCAAATTAGAAAGATTGTTTAAGTCAGGTTTTTATGGTAGTAACGAAATATGAATTGTTTTTAACTTCACAAAGAGATTGAAGCGTACGGAAGAAGCGAAGTAAATTCTCATGATTCAGTACGCAATGCCATGTGTTTTTCTGTTTTATTTTGAAAACAAAAGTGTTTTTACTCTCCTTTTCGCTTATAATTTATCGCTCAAACATACAATATTTCGTGTCTGACTTGAGCTTAGGGTTTTTCTTCTCAAATCGGTTGGAAGAAAACTTGTTGTATAGATTTTAAAATAATATGAACGGTGTTTATAAATATTCAGTTTGCTGTATTTTAAACAGCCAACACTTTTTAAAACTTTCACCGACTTTGTCAACCCATCCTTATCGTGGTTTTTCTTTGTAGATACTATAATTGTTTTTCAAAACGATTTTTGAGAGGAAATGAGCATACCAAATCAGTTGGTTTCAAACATGTTTTTTAGTGTTCATCCGGATATTTTTGAATCCGCAACTTTTTTGTTACGGATTAGAAAATATTCGCGTCCACACGTAGCGTATTCGAATCGTATTTGTCCGAATTCGCCGGATACGTGTGGACGGAAGGCCAATCCGCAACAAAAAAGTTGCGGATTCAAAAATATCCGGATACGTGTGGACGGGGCCTAAGCTTATGATTTCGGAAGAGAAAGTTCTGATGATTTGTATCTTGAGAAATAATTTAACACACTATTTTTAAAACTGAGTTACGTTAATTTTTTTGTTTGTAAATGTGGCATCGCTTAGAATCTGAACTCACGGAGTGCGTTTTCATCATCTCGACAAAACTAAATTGCGGTTGTCTTGAGGAATTTAGAAGTTTTCTTATCATTAATTGTTTTCGAGCAGAAGCTATCATGAGCTTCTGTTTCGAGTTACGATTTGTTATGAGTAATTTCAACTGTGATAAATTGGCTGTTGAAGATCTGAAATGACCTTTCAAATACGTACAAGTTATTTATTTCATTCAACTACATTGTATTTAGGTCTATTTGTCTTTGTTTTTAAATAAAAGTCATTTGGAGAACTCTACCTGTTGTTTGCATTTTTATTTCATTTTCATCTTTCTTTGATGCAGGTTTTTTAAAGTTTTGAACTCTGTGTTTTTATCATTTCACTGGATTTTCATTCATTAACTGATTTTGATTGCTGGTATCTTGCTGTAGATACAAATCGCTGTGGAGTATTAAGATAAACCTGAGACGGTAGGCAATCTAAATGGGAATTTTTTCGCTCTGCCGGTAAAGTATTTCCATGGTGTATACTAGGGTATCTAAAAGATAGTAATTCAGTGATTTTCTGCTTCCGGAAGGCTTGGCGATTTATTCATCCTAATTGCAGCGCGAAGCGCAACTGTCTGCGAATTATATTTACTAGTTTGCCTTTACCATGAAGTGATTATTGGCTTCACGAAGAAAACATTCGAACAAGTTTAATCGCACTTTGCCTTTACCCAGGATAAAGGTCAACGAATTCTCTTAGTTGAAAGTTTTATTCAAATATCTATTAGTTTAGTCTCAAGAGCAAAACGCGTTAAATTATCGCATCGAAGAAACTGTCGGAAACCCAAGGAAATTTGTTTAGCACATGTCAAAAATGCCGCAGTGAACTCTGGTAAAAAGTGTGGCTAAATGCAATGCATTCTGGTAAAAAGTGTGGTTAAATGCAATGCATTCTGGTAAAAAGTGATGAATTCGAGAATTCGCCCCACCTTATATATCTCTCTTAAATCCTGATTATGTTGCTGCTCGCTCGCTGCGCTCTCTCCGCAGCAACAATTTCTTCTTTTCTCTGCTTCCTCCAGTTCGACATAATCGGCCTTCTTTTCTTCAAAGGGAGTCAATGGCCGTTTGAATAATATAAAGTTGACATTTTGGTCGAGTCTCAGAACTGCAAAGTGCAATTATTGACCTTTGTAGCAGCTTGTATGAAACAAGATACAAGTTTTCCTACCATTCAACATGCGCAAGTGTCGAGGGAGCGCGCGTGGAAGTAGGCTTCTTTCACAACTCCATATTAGGGAGTAAATTCTGATTGTCTCCCCGCGTTTTCTAAAGATCCTTCTCTGTTATGAGCTTCTGATTCTATATATAAGCAGAAATTAGAAATGAACCTAAATTCTGCACTCCTGGTTTTCAAAATTTACAACCATATTTCACGAAAATTCGAATTCACTGACCAACTATCACTTGCCTTTAGCAGAATGTTCAGACGAGTTCAGTTTCTACGGTGGCCCAAAAGTGTCACGGCAATTTCAATTTGCTCACGGCAGTTTCAATTTGCTCACGGCAATTTCAACTTCGCTCACGGCAATTTCAATTTCCTCACTGCAATTTCAATTCGCTCACGGCAATTTCAATTTGCTCACTGCAATTTCAATTCGCTCACGGCAGTTTCAATAGACGATATTCGTGTTCTCGGTATTGAACTGGAACTAGCTTGCAGACGAGGCTCATGCGGGCGATTCTTTTCACATGGAAATATTTTTAATGATATTCCCCCGCATGAGCCTCCATTGCAAGCTAGTTCCAGTTCTACGGTGGCCCAAAAGTGTCACGGCATATTCAATTTACTCACGGCAGTTTCAATTTGCTCACGGCAATTTCAACTTCGCTCTCGGCAATTTCAACTTCAAGTGTAAAATGGGGTTGGCAGGCCTGCACGATCCTTGTCATCCTTACCTCGTGTTTTTAATGCCATTTGCTCCTTCTGTGTGTTTTGAACGGGTATTCTGCATTTAGCCGTTTGTTAAGGAGGATTTTAGTTTAGACTGAGTTTTAAAACCTTTCAGAAGCCGCGTGCAACGGACTAGAGGGCAAGTCGGTTGTGGTTTCCCGTGGTGTTGCGCTCAGTATCGACCTCATTTTAGCGTCCTTTCTTGCCTGGTGGTTGGTGTGTTGTTTTCGCAATTTTTATGTAGGAAAGGTTTGAATTTCCCTAACTACCGGACATGACAGGATCTGAAATGATCTGTTGGTCCACAGGCTTCCCAAGCTCAAAATGCGTTTTTGAGAGCCCTTCCGGCGGCCAACTCTACATACGTGAGGCCCTGCCAGGGTAAATTCCGACAGGCGACATGACCCAAAAAGTAGCGACAGCACGTAAAATAAAATCGCGACAAAAGACAACTGTTCGTTCAATTTCCGACAGCAACGCGAAACATTGATAAAACACCGACACGAGACATTTTAAAATTCAGACAGCTACGTGGTGCTCGCTGTTTAAACTAAAATTTTGACAGTCTAGCGACTGCTTCGTTTATGCCACTATTTCATTCAGGCGAGACCATGGTTTCAGTTCTCTTCTCGAAACTCATCAGTTGCCGGGTTTGTATTTGCTAGTTGCAACGCATATTTTTGTTGAGAACGGTTAAACAATTCTGCTCGGCATAATTTTCAAACATGTATTTATACCCTTGGCGTGGATCGAATTTCCTCGTTTTCTATCAATTGGCTCTTCAATAGAAATTTCGATCCTTTCCGCTTGAAGCTAAGAGTGTGATTGTTTTCGTAGACATTATTTGAAAATTTTAGCACTTTCTTCTCTTGGATGAATTGAGGATATTTTTAAATGTGAGCGCTTACGATTCCTGCACATTCCTTCTTGTCCTTGTTAAGTTCGAAATGGATACTATTAGATCAGTGCGCATTTCTTGATTTTATCCTCTGCCATATTTCTGAGTGCCAGAGTGCTTTTAAGCACAAATAAAAATACAAATACTTAAAAGTATTTGTGTTTATCTTACACAAGGTTCGGTAAGGTTGAGCGGGATTTTGCGAGAAGAAGGTTCGTGGATGATCAAGAAGCTGTGAGATGTTTTGTGGAAGTTGTGGTGCTTCCACGAACAGTGTGCTGAAAAATGAACTAACTCATGATGCACTTGGGGCGCCGTGAGCGAAGTTGAAATTGCCGTGAGCAAATTGAAATTGCCGTGAGTGAAGTTGACAGTTAAGAGTAATCTCGAGACACTAGAGCTGTTAAACTGGAGACACCCCCGAAGGTATACTAATGAATAAGCTGGCAATATATTTTTTTAACCAAAAGATGTTTGGCAGTTTAAAATTTTTGTTATTTGTTAACTATATGTTTTTTTGTCTTATTCACATATACAATGACAGGAAGAAGAAGCTGAAGAGACCATAAGGAAAATATTGCCAAAGGTATGATGGTATCTTACATAAACAGAGGAAGTAGTCTACCTGAGTGGCCTGTATGTTGTACAGTTGAAATTCAGATGTACCAGACTACTAAGGTATCCTCGAAGCCAAGGGTGGGGGACAAGCAGCATGGCCTGGGACCTCCAACAGATTGTTTAAATGCTCGAAAATGGAAATTTGGCCGAGTAAGACTAAGTACTAAATTCCGCTTTGGGTAATAATAGGTTGCTCATGCTATCTACGTGTCTCGTTTGATTGACAGATTTCTTTACTTGTGCAGTATATAACCCCTAACACGAAACTCGATATATGGAGAAGTCGCAAACTTTCGTTATTCGGTAAATGTCTTATCGTAAAAAGGAGGGGAATCTCTCAGTTGGTTTATTCAGCATTTATGTTAGATGTCAATGCAGAAGACACCGTCAAAGTAAAGAAGTCCCTTTTTAACTTTATTTGGAATAAGAAACAGGACAAAATTAAGAGAGATGTCCTGGCCAAGATTATAGTAATGGAGGCCTACGTGCTCCCAATCCAAACATTCTTTTCAAATCATTACGGCTAGCCTGGATTTCAAGACTTCTAGTGATGGACGAAATTGAGATAGAGTCATGGAAATCTATTCCAACTCACTTTTTTCAAAAATATGGAGGTCTCACTTTTCTTCTTCATTGTAATTACGACTCCAAAGTTTTGAAGGAATCCAAAATTCCACTTTTCTACAGACAAATACTGGCTAATTTCCAAGAACTTAGGACCTTATATCAATATAACAACGGCCACGATTTAATTCTCTTCAATAACAAAGACATCCTGATCAACGGCAAGAGCTTTTTCTACCCAGAATGGAAGGAGAAAGGAGTCGTTTTTGTCCATGACGTCTTAGATAACTGTGGAAAATTATTGTCCTTCAATGCATTCCAAACAAAATTCAACACAAAATCTAATTTTTTTAATTTCAGTGAAATTGTCGTGAGCAAATTGAAATTGCCGTGAACAAATTGAAATTGCCGTGAGCGAAGTTGAAATTGCCGTGAGCAAATTGAAACTGCCGTGAGCAAATTGAAATTGCCGTGACACTTTTGGGCCACCGTAAGTTTCTACAATCGACTCTTTCTTTTCTGTCTGGTAAGAGTTTTGGCAGCTTTAAAAGTCATCACTGAATCCTGAAATTCTCAAAAACGTAGCGCGGCTTATGCGCGAGAAAAAACAAGTCAGAGTAATACCTATTTTTAACTTTTTAGATCTATTTGTATACGGGAATTGAGAAAATAATGACGTCAGCGGGATCTTCGATGTAATGACGTCGATCATGGGATTTTCCCCAGAATTTCCGCGAATTCGCAGGCAGTTCAGCGAATGCGCTCAGCTGACGAACTCGTGTTTCAGTTACCCTCTTGTTGAGATTTCGTCTTCATTATCTTCATTTGATATTTAAACAAAACTTTTAATCATGTCACAACCGAAGAAGAAATGTGTCTTAGATGTAAAGAAGATAAAGGACTCATTCCATTATCTTTGGACCTGGATGTGGAGTAAAGCCACAATGAATCCCAAACTGACACTTGCCTGTGGATTTATGTTGCTGGTTATTTTGGCTGGAAGTCTAGTATTTGGGCTGCGAAGTAAATTACCTGAAACCAAAGGTATGTGCAGACAACAGTTATACTGTCTAGCAGGGCAAATAAAACCGAATTTTTACGGTCGTCCTCCTGAAAGGGAGCTCGTGTGATTATCGTATATCTGTAACGCACATCCTTGATTATGTAGACCTATGTAGACAATTAAGCTAAATATGCTTTTTTGCTTTGCATTTCTCTTGAAGTATATCAACCACGTACACTACGCAATCACTTATATATCCATGCCATGTAACGGTTTTGTACCTGCTCCAGTACAATTTCGAATACTGAATACTGAACCCTCCCAAAATAATCAGCAGCCGAATTATATAGCTTTATTTTCTGGACCCACTGATCATTTTGTGAGCTTCTTGCACAATACCGGGCGTGAGTTGAATTTATTGTTAGGCAGTGTATTGTCACAGTATCGGCCCTTTTAACGCGAAAGATTACTGAAATCATGACAAAAAGCTAGAGATTATTCAACATGTTGTCTTCATTTAAGAGTGAACAGTCGACCATTTCACCGAACAAGGAGACGACCATGCAGCGTTAACGGTCGTCATTTCAGCCATTTTGTATTTTGAGTATTCTACGCATGGGCAAAATGGGTGGATAATCCCTATTTTTCAACCTGTCTCCATTTTCGTTGCAACCTAGTATTTTTCTAATGGCGATAAATTCGCGTCAGGTTATCGAACTACAAGGGCGGCAAGGGGACGAATATCAGGAAGATGCATCAGCCGACGTTGTCCAAAATGATTCGTAGAACTGCCTTCTTGGGCCCTTGTTATTTATTTATGTTATTTATATGCTGTGTGTGAAGAAACAAAAGTTGTTAAAATCAGAAAGCCACCCCTAGTACGATTATTCGTGAACATAAAAACTTCTACCGTACCATGTGAACAGGTACATGAATTAGAAATTAGCATACATATAGATCTGAACTCGAACAGTCTAGTGTGAATCGTTGTAAAGAAAGTAATGAATGAAATTAGTTCCAATTTGAAAGAAATAATTTTTGATAAATGTTTCTCGTAATGAGGTTTTAGCTTGCCCTTTCTTTCCATCTACCTAAAAATTGCCTTGCGTTTGAGTTGGCAGTTTCGTCGCCCGAAAAAGCTAAATTATGCTTGACTAGCAAAAATCCACGCGTTTTTACGACTTTGATTCCGTTTACTCTCCACAGTTGAAAAGGAAAAGCAAATATTGGCCACAGTGTCCGATTGCAGACAGAAGCCACTTTGTGATGCTAATGCGACCTGCACAGAAGATCCCATGGACAGAAATCGTTACACATGTGTTTGTAACAGAGGCTTCCAAGGAAATGGATTTGCTTGTCAAGGTAAGAGAGTGTTTTTAAACCGGCAATGTTAGGCATTTTTCTTTTTTCCCAGACTTAGTGGAGAAGCACTGTGTGTTGGCTGTTTCGGTGGGATCCACTCTTGGTTTGGGACCTGTTCAGACCCGTTCAAAAAAAGTCCTTCGAGCAAACCAACAAACATGGCGGAAACTCTAAGGATTTTATAAAAACTTGAACTTTGGTTCACTGTTTGCGTTGCCAGAATTTATTTTCACAGGGAAACGACGTAAACGTACTATACGCTTTCCAAGTTGTCCAGGAAACAAATGAAGACTATACAAAAATAGATAGAAATTCTGTTCCCGACCTCTTCTGTAATATGAAAGCCTTTAAATCTTAACTGCTTGAGCTAGAAAAGGTTTCTCAGGCCCAGTTCAAACGTCGAACTTCACATGTGCCGAACCTAATGCAAATGAGCAAAATCTATTGTTCTTGCTAATTTGCATTAGGTTCGGCACATGTGAAGTTCGACGTTTGAACTGGGCCTCAGTTACGTTTGTTTGTCCGAAATTGCCCTTGAATCATTATCTTGCTCGAAAGGTCTAAATTGGTACAGAGTAGTTTATATTTGTTATAATTTTTCAAAGTCAACAAAACAAGACAGTTCGGTTATATAAGCACACAACTGTTGAAAAATGAAATCATGACAGTCAAACCTGCATTAAGCGGACATCCTCGGGGAATGCTTTAGTGTAATTATAAGTGAAACAAGTAGCCGGTTACGGCTTCACAAGCGGGCCATTCGAATTACGGACTAGTCATTTGTAAAAGTTCGAAAAAGATGCATTAAAAAGATGCATTAAAAAAGATGCATTAAAAAAAACATGTGTTAGCGTAACATTAATTTGTATTAGTAAACGTCCCGGGTATTGCGTGTAATAATTGATAAATTGACACGTTGTTTTGTCCCTGAGAATAAGTTCAAACGCATTTGGTTGACCAAATTAAAATACATTCTTTCTTTGCATTGCGCAATTGAAAACAAGCAGTGAGGACTGCTATTAAAACACAGGTATTGTGAAGAATCGGCGATAAATCTTTTACTGTTTAACCTTGCATGAACTCTACAAAAAAATGACTTTTTTCCAAACAATCTCACCGCAAATTTGGTCTTAAGGTTTAAACCATAAATACGAAAATGTGCGGTAGGCACAGCAATTAGACCAATCAGTATCGGGAAAAGGAAGTTATGGCTGGCAAGCGTAAGAAACATTTATGCCATATTTCTATGTAAAAAGCAGCAATATTTCTAAAGCAAAAATGGTAATACAGTCGAACATCTGGTAAGCGACCACCCATGTCAAGTACGGGAGGTGGTCGCTTGCGAGATTTCAGACCATATTGGGTCAAAATTTTGCCTCATTAGCATATGGTAACTGCCCATCTTAACATCTTAACTTTTAGTAACCACAAAAATATTTAAGCTTTCCAAATATTTATTCAGAGTTTCATGGTTCGCTTCTGATAAACTACCTAATAAGGCTGAAATCAAAAATAAAAAACCTTGGATATGACTTGGACTGAATAGCCAATGTGTTGACCGCGCGAGTACTGTACTTCGATTTTTATACTGTTGTTCCGTTATAAAACTGTTGACTGTTCTTGAGAGAACAGGAAATCAGGAAATCAGTTCTAATTTTCTGTAATTATAAGACATTTAAGGTCGTCTCTTTTAAGATTGATAGAGTACAGTGTAGGTTCATTTTTTTTTTTAATTTTTAAATGCTTTATTCATGTGAGAAGTCAATTTCGAGAAAAAATCCGGTACTTCCGAATAAGAGATTTCCGTCTCTTGTACTACCCAGGAATGCAATAATGTTACAACACCTCATTATCCAGTCTCCGCTCTATTATCTGTCAAGTGGCCGCTAACGGGAGGTTAAAAACAAATTAAAGAAAATTTCCAACTTTTAGCTCTAAAAGTGGTCGCGGTCGCTTACAAGAGGTTCCAAATATAGTGATTTGACTTGGAAACTTTTGGTATTTTGGAAAAATAAAAAAAGCCCAATGTAGCCAACAATTATTCCTTCCACTTAGTTCGCATTTATGTAAACCACGTTTGTACTTTTGATTGTTAATTTTTCTATAACGAAGGCTACCACAAGGAAACCTCCAATTCGTTCTTCACAAATAAATATTCTTCGTACCGGACCAGTGATGCAAGTGTAACGTGTTGAAGATGGTGGTGTGACATTTCCATAACGGCGCCCGGTCATTTTGCTTAGGTCAAGTTAATTGTGTCGCATATCCGGTGTCTTGTGCTGGCTGCCGGTCCACCGGATATATGCGTTATGATAAGCTGGCCGCGCGAAAAGGGCAAGTCACCCTGGAAAAACAGATGCATTTTATGAAGTGCTTAATTAAATATATGTATATATATGTCAAATTAGGACAAAACGGGTTGAATAGATCATAAAACTAAGATCTTTTTTAATTCTATGACTTGAGTTTAGTCAATTGGACGTGTCCGTTTAATACATCTTTGGACAACAGAAACGATCATTTCAGTCACCATATCCGCGTCCGCATATTCTGCAAACGAATTCCAAGGTTAATTGAAATTGGCAATGGACCGTCCATTTTGGGCCAAAACATGTGCTCTACATGTATTGTAAACGCCATCTGGGCCTTCCTTTCTTCAATGTTTCTCTGTGTTTGATTATCCCAAAACCCACTGTATGCCAGATCAAGATGGTTCATTTTCAACCGAGTTTAGAGAACTGAGTTTCAACTTTAATTTCTTACAGATATCAACGAGTGTTTATCCAATGAGCTGCATTCCTGCCCTTTTAACTCAGACTGTGTGAACACTATTGGTACCTACAAGTGCAGTTGTCATCCTGGATATGAAAGCGACGGGTTTTTGTGTAGTGACGTCGACGAATGTAAAACAGACGTTGACAATTGCAGTTCCCATTCATTCTGCACGAATGCAATTGGTACCTTCACATGCACCTGTATGTCAGGTTTCCATGGAAATGGGCAAACATGTCAAGATGTCAATGAATGCAAAGTCAAAACTCATAACTGCAGTAGGCATGCTCTCTGCACAAACAATATCGGTGCCTACAATTGCGCATGCCGTGATGGGTTTCAGGGTAACGGGTGGTCCTGCGTTGACGTTGACGAGTGCAAAACGAAGACTCATAACTGCAGTAGGCATGCTTTCTGCACAAACAATATCGGTACGTACAATTGCACGTGCCGTGATGGATTTGAGGGTAATGGATGGTCGTGCTCTGACATTGACGAGTGCAAAACGAAGACTCATAACTGCAGTCTGTATGCATTCTGCAGAAACAATATCGGTACCTACAACTGCACGTGCCGTGATGGATTTGAGGGTAACGGATGGTCGTGCTTTGACATTGACGAGTGCGAAACAAAGACTCATAACTGCAGTAGGCATGCTTTCTGCACAAACGATATCGGTACCTACAAATGCACGTGCCGTGATGGATTTGAGGGTAATGGATGGTCGTGCTCTGACATTGACGAGTGCAAAACGAAGACTCATAACTGCAGTCTGCATGCATTCTGCACGAACAATATCGGTACCTACAACTGCACTTGCCGTGATGGATTTGAGGGTAATGGATGGTTGTGTTTTGACATTGACGAGTGCGAAACGAAGACTCATAACTGCAGTCTGCATGCATTCTGCACGAACAATATCGGTACCTACAATTGCACTTGCCGTGATGGATTTGAGGGTAATGGATGGTCGTGCTCTGACATTGACGAGTGCGAAATGAAGACTCATAACTGCAGTCTGCATGCATTCTGCACGAACAATATCGGTACCTACAATTGCACTTGCCGTGATGGATTTGAGGGTAATGGATGGTCGTGCTCTGACATTGATGAGTGCAAAACGAAGACTCATAACTGCAGTCTGCATGCTTTCTGCACAAACGATATCGGTGCCTACAATTGCACTTGCCGTGATGGATTTGAGGGTAATGGATGGTCCTGCGTTGACGTTGACGAGTGCAAAACGAAGACTCATAAATGTAGCAGGCATGCTTTCTGCACAAACAATATCGGTACCTACAATTGCACGTGCCGTGATGGATTTGAGGGTAATGGATGGTCGTGCTCTGACATTGACGAGTGCAAAACGAAGACTCATAACTGCAGTCTGCATGCATTCTGCACGAACAATATCGGTGCCTACAATTGCACTTGCCGTGATGGATATGAGGGTAATGGATGGTCGTGCTTTGACATTGACGAGTGCAAAATGAAGACTCATAACTGCAGTCTGTATGCGTTCTGCACAAACGATATCGGTGCCTACAATTGCACTTGCCGTGATGGATTTGAGGGTAATGGATGGTCCTGCGTTGACGTTGACGAGTGCAAAACGAGGACTCATAAATGCAGCAGGCATGCTTTCTGCACAAACAATATCGGTACCTACAATTGCACGTGCCGTGATGGATTTGAGGGTAACGGATGGTCGTGCTCTGACATTGACGAGTGCGAAACGAAGACTCATAACTGCAGTCTGCATGCATTCTGCACAAACAATATCGGTACCTACAATTGCACGTGCCGTGATGGATTTGAGGGTAATGGATGGTCGTGCTCTGACATTGACGAGTGCAAAGCTGGGACTCACAGCTGCCACGCTCAAGCCAGTTGCTCTAACAACTTGGGTTCGTACAAATGTTTCTGCAGAAGAGGATACGCAGGAAGTGGACGATATTGCAACGGTAAGTACATGGACAAAAATGTTCATTCATACTTTTTGTATGGAAAGTTTGTTTAAAATAGGCGTGCTGTTGAGTTTTGTCTATATTCAACCTGATTTGCATGAAAACTTGACTTGTTTATTGTTTTATAGACGTAAATGAGTGCAGAGATGGGACATTCAAATGTAGCTTGAAGGCCCGTTGCATCAACAACCAAGGCTCATACAGTTGTAAGTGCCTCGATGGACATCGTGGTGATGGAGAGGAATGCTACGATGACAACGAGTGTAGTAATAATCCTTGTGATGCCAACGCCATATGCAGAAATACAGACGGTTCGTATATTTGTAGCTGTAAACCCGGTTATCAAGGCGATGGAAAGTCGTGTGTTGATTATGATGAGTGCAAAGAGGGTGCTCACGATTGCCACCAGAAGGCTGTGTGTGATAATACTTGGGGCTCATATCGCTGTGTCTGTTCTAAAGGTTATCGTGGAAATGGCCACGTCTGCAAAGGTAAAGTATGTCTAAGGATTAGGAATCCCAATTTTAATCCTTCGTTTTCATCTGCGTAAGCAGTTTGATTTTCTGGCTTTAAAAGGACACTGTCCCGGCTGATGATATATCGCGTTTTCATGATTATGGCCAGAAGCTTGCTTTAAGATTGCTTTATTATCTTAACATGAGAATGAATAATCGTCAAAAGTGCTTAAAGAAAAGAAATATTAACCACAGAGATAAAATAACGACTAAAAAGGTCAAAATTCAACAAGAATGACAATTTTGATTTCTTGACAGGCAGTCAAGAAATCAAATTTGATAAACGGTTATCCACTTCCATCCTTGCAATCCTGCACTATTTCTCCAAACTACTGCTTTTGTTTTGTCATTGTCATCCAGGTAGTCAGAGAATACCGTATGCCAAAAGAAAGCCTGTCTAGTCCAAAAAAAAAGTCTGTTCACCGAGCAGTCCAGACCACTTTTTCATATCGATACAAGATTATAGCCAAGGGAAAAAGGAGTGATGATACAAGTGGGCTAACTTGCCTCATATCAAACTGAAGAGTCTAAGCCAAAATTGGTGAACAGCTTTCTGTTAGTGTGCGACAATTAAGAATTGGGAGTCGGACTGGTCTGGGAAAGTCCCTCGCATAGCTAACTCCGTCTAACGGTAAATAATCACTTGACTAATCAGACTAATGATTGTTATTTTTTGTTCCACAGCTTCCTCTACCAGCAGCACAGAACCCAACAGATTTCTTGTTGTTGTCATCGTTTTTATCGTTGTCATCGTTGTTATCGTTTTCAGTGTAATATTAAGATGTGTTTGCATGAATTAACAGAAAAATGAAAACAGTATTAATCGTGACTGAAAGCGCACTCAAATCGATAAAGAGACTAAAAGCCGGGCTAAAAGTTTTGTTGAATTACATTAGACTTTAACACAGCTACATCTCTTAAATTTGATGAGTAAAATCTCCTTCCTAGCATTGTAAGTTTGAATTGATAAATATTGGAGAACTCAAATTTTACCGAAATTATTTAACACTGGATTCCCATACAAACACTGTATTTTGCGGCATGTTTGCCGTGATTACCCATTGATTCCCCAACAAGCGCGAAGTCCTCTATACGGAAATTTCCCGTGAGAAGAACTGCTGTTACACTGTGCACGCGTTTTAAAACATGCACGTTCCCTCAATTACACCTAACCGAGATGTAATTGAGAGTACCGCAAGTTTTCAATAATTACGTAGAAACATTCAGTTTTCTGTAATTGCTTTCAGTATTTTCTCGGTTGCAAGGTCAAAAATACAATGGATCCTGCTAATCCGAACCAAGGAAGAGACCTCACCTATAGGTGTGTATTTCGATGCGCAGATAAAAAAAAAGAACGTGCGCTGCTTTTTTTTCCTCACGGCTGCACCTTTCCGTACCAGAACTTCTATTTTGTTAGGTACTAAAGCCTTGGAAAGTTAGTTTTCAAGTGCTGGAAGTGCATGAAAATGATCGAACTTTTATTTTTTATAAAGATCTTGAGTTGAAAAAAAAAATATCCTTTTCATCTCCAATTTTTAATCTACAAGAACGTTTAAGAAGCAATGTAAAAAAAATGTGTTATTTTTGCAGTTACTGTTTGAATTATCAGGGGCGGATCCAGGATTTTTTATAGGGGGTGGCCACGGGTATATGCCTAAGTCTATGAATTTTTTTGTTTTTATTGTTGCAATTAAAAATAAAACTGTTAAAACCGATGCAGGGATTTCAATAAGTCCATTACGATTTTGAACAGGAAGGCAATGAGTTTGAGCAGGTGGACACATGATTGGAAGGGCCGAAGGCGCATCCCCTCTAGGGGGGTCCGGGGGCATCCTCCCCAGTCTCCCGGAGATACATTTTCCTGCATTTTGAAGCACGAACTTAAGCATCTTACTGTTGCTTGAAACATTGTATTTTGTTTGTTCAATCAACTGAATACAGATATCTGTAGTCATGGACATCAAGTTATCAAGCTGAGTACAAAAATATTGTTTAATCGACCGTTCTGACCTTTATCCGGTCACCATAACACACGTGGAACTTGTTTGCAGCTCAGTGACATCATGCAGAACATAATGCAGAACACTAAGCTGGCAATGCATTGTCGGGTGATTTCAGTTGTTTGTCACGTTTCTAACTGTACAGGGAGCAACGGGAGGTAACTAAGCTATAACCTCGTTGTTTTTTAAGTCGAAATATGCTTTATTTTTTAAAACACGCATCAAAAAAGCCAATTTAATAAATTATTTAACTTGTTGGTG
Source organism: Cladopsammia gracilis (assembly GCA_022457155.1). Taxonomy (NCBI): domain Eukaryota; kingdom Metazoa; phylum Cnidaria; class Anthozoa; order Scleractinia; family Dendrophylliidae; genus Cladopsammia; species Cladopsammia gracilis. The sequence continues at coordinate 112,131 of JAJGOT010000748.1, read as the reverse complement.
AAAACAAATAAGGTTTAGATGTTCAAAGCAGCCGGGCTCGTGTTCACAGTCGGTCAGGTGCCCGACTGACTCAATTACTGCTCAAAAGCGTGTCGCAGTGAAAAGTAAAGCCTACTTATATTTCACGTTCTGAAAAACGTAACATGCTACGTTCTATATTTCTCGTTCTTAAAACATACGCTCCGAAACAAATAAAGGAAATGACGTGGATGTTCAATTTGAATAAATTACACAACGTGTAACCACGTACCTCGATGCCAGCTTCTAGATCTGTAACATTTATTCTACAGACACAGACAGGGTATTTTGCAGTTATTTTTTTTGCGTGGTCTTTGCAACTTTGCATTTTCAATGACCCGCAACCACTTATAAATTCTTCATCTTCATCGCTAAAAGAAATAAAATACACTATACACACTGTATACAGACCTATCTTAATCAGAGTTTTTTACAACATGCGTTGTTTTGTCATGTTTATAACCGCAGTGTGTATTTTATTTCTGTTAAAGTTGAAAGGCCGAAGAATAAGAGTTTTCATCGCTAAACCTTGAGGAAAGTTCTCAAAAACCTGCCTCAGCTGATCACCACATCAACCACGCATGTTTACACACACCAGAAATTGACGATGATTTTCAGTTACGTAAGCTTAAATCTTGAGTCCAAGAGTCAACAATAGAAAGAGAATTTGGGCTCTGGATATACTTTTACTTTATTTGCTTTTCTTTTAAATTCCAGTCTTGTAGGCGCTTTTGAGTCTTTGGAAAATGGCGCACTATAAATTCATTGCTATCATGCCATTTTGTCTTACATGAACAAAAACCACTCCGGAAGTCACCCCTATAGTTCTTAGTTTCTACAGCAACTGTAATCTAATAATAACTAATAACTACGTTCAGAAAAGGAACATAAACTTTATTCGAGGATAAAATAACATTCTGATCATTTTGGAAAGGAGCTATTGTAGGTCACGCTATAGTGACGGTCCTTGAATAACCTTTTCTAATACAAAGTTTAAACGTTTTTCAAACTAAAAGTCAAGTTAAAAACCATAAAGGTTAAAGATTGATCTTTTTCAGGTCTATATTCGATTTCATATATAATCTTGCTCTCGGAGAGCGGGCAAAAAAATGCGAAATTTCTTACTTTAGTAATAATAGTAAAATAATGATAATGTAAATTCGCTTTGAAAATGTACAAAATCAGGCCCGTAGCAGGGGAGGGGCCCGGGGGCCCGGCCCCCTCCCCCCCCCCCCCCAGAAATTCTGGAAACTATTTACTGCAACCAATGTTCTTCTAGGAAAACCCGAAACAAACAAAACGGATCGAACACTTAACTTACTACAGCTACCAGCTACTACACTTACTACAGTTACTACACTTACTACATTTACTACAGTTACTACACTTACTACAGCTACTACACTTACTGCAGATACTACACTTACTACATTTACTACAGTTACTACACCTACTACAGCTACTACACTTACTATAGATACTACACTTACTACACTTACTGCAGTTACTACACTTACTACACTTACTACAGTTACTACAACTACTACAGTTACTACACTTACTACACTTACTACAGTTACTACAACTACTACAGTTAATACAGCTACTTCAGTTACTGCACTTACTACACTTACTGCGATAAACGAACCTGTGACTGTCGAAAGAAGTCAACCCTGTGACTGTTCCAGATGAAGCACCTGTAACAGTGACTCAACTGCCAAACCAAACAAAACAATTCTCCACCAAGACCTTCGGTAATGATCCAAAGAAGAGGTCATTTCAACCTGTGTGGTTTGGGCGATTCAAGTGGTTACACTACGACCAGGGAAGAGACGCGGCGTTTTGTCATATCTGCTTAAAAGCACTTCAACACAACATGCTGACCTCCGCAAACGCTGATCCAACATTTACATTGGATGGCTTTAGCAACTGGAAAAATGCAACTGATACGAAGAGAGGATTTCAAAAGCACGAAATGTCACATTCACATTTGGAAGCAGTAGAAAGATTTGATACTGCACCTGCAACACGGTCCAGGAAATTGGGAAACTGGTTAAAAAAGCCACCACAACAAAATACAAAGTTAGCTAGACAAAATCAGAGCCGAAACAAAGAACGAATCACGAAGTGTGCATGCATTTTGCCCAACAAGATAGACTGTACGTGGGAAAGCTTTAGCCTCGGTGATTAATTATCATTCCGAACTCGTGGAACTTTAATTTGGGACTGGTCGCTAACTGTATCAAAAGATACGGAAATGAAAGCGAGAATTCGAGGTTTTCAAAGTATGATGACAATTTTTAGTTTTTACTTTAGCTGTTCTTTAGGGGCGCGACTTCTGAAACAAACTGACAATCTGAGTCGCGCTTTGGAGGATTCATCCACTTCAGCAGCTCAAGGGAACAGACTTGCCCAGGATATGATGGAAACTTTATCGAAATATAGAAGTAATACTTCATTTAATCTGTTTTGGGCTCGAATTTTGCAGCAAAACCACTCAGGCTGAAGTTCAGGACATTGAAGACCCGAAGCTACCCAGGAAGCGCAAAGCTCTAGTGCGGCAAGAGATTGGAGAGCAGAATACACATTACTTTCCCCAAACCCCCAAAGATCATCACAAACAAATCTATTTTGCTGCGATAGATAATACAACTCAATGCATCTCTTCACGCTTTGACCAAGCAGATTTCAAGATCAACCAGAACGTCCAGGAGTTCCTTTTGAAGTCGTTTGCTGGTGAAGCATGGGATGACGAGTTCACTCAAGTGGTCAACACGTATGGTGAAGATTTGGATCATTTCAAGTTAGAAGGGCAGCTACCACTCTTACCCACAACTGCAGAGTCTATGGGATTTGACAGGTCTCATTTCGATGTTAATGATGTTGTTACCTTCTTCCAATCTCTCGATGGCTCCCGCAAATTACTTTTAAGTGAAGTTTGAACGCTGGGAAGGTGAGAGTCCGATAGGGAAAACCATTCACTGATACCTTTTTTAAAAAGGCTCAGTGATTGAGTTGTTCTTAGTTCCTCTGGAAGGTTATTCCACAGGAAAGCTCCACTATAGCTAAAGCTTCGCTTAAGGTAGTCAGTTCTCGGCTTAGGTAATGCCAGTCTTTTTAGCATCACGAAGATCATAAGACGTAACTCTTGGTGTAAACATATCACAGAGATAAACTGGGGCAAGCTTATTAACACTTTTGTACATTATATTAGCTTTTTGCTTGGCCCTTCTAACACACAAGTTATCCCACCCAAGTGAGTTAAGAAGAAACCTAGAGTTCGTGGTTGGATCAGGCCTTTGTAAATTTTGATTGCAGTGTGCATGGATATAAATGGTCTGACTCGTTTAAGTGCACCAATACTGGAAGCAACCTTTTTTGAAATTCGCGTATGTGCTCTTTCCAGGAAAGGTTTTCATCTATGTAAAGCCCAAGAGATTTGCTATAATTAGTTTGATTTATTATGACGCCGTCTACATTGATGTTAATTGTGTAATCATTTAGATACTGTAATTTTTGACGCGAGCTAATGACCATAAACTCAGTTTTAGCAACATTGAGACTTAACTTATTGGCCTTGAGCCAGAGATTGATATACTTCAGTTCAAATGATAATGCAAATGATAATGCAATAATTTACCCAATTAGGGGTGTCGCGCTATATAGCGAAAAACAACTGTCTTAGCGCGCGCTAAAACGAGAATTTAATGTCGTCAAATTGCGTCTGCAAATCACAAACTAAAGTTTTAAAACGTAAAAATTCACATTTTACAAGTTATAATAGAACGAAATGGCACTCAAAATTTGCTCAAACACATCTTGGTAACGAGCGCAAAACATGATTTCGTCTAAATGAAGTCGACACATTTGCTGCTTTGAACAGCCGCGCACAGATACTCGAAAATATTTATCGTTCTTATTTATCATTCTCTCTCAAAATGACAATTTTATTCGCAATATGATCGTGACATTAACTCGCTATTTCAGCGCGCGCTAATACGGTTGTTTTTTCGCTATATAGCGCGGCACTCCTAAAAGTAACCAAAACCAAGCTTTGGCTTTTACCCGTGACATATTTTTACCCAGTACTACCTTGCGCGCCTCGGCTGTTCAAGTCGAGATTTGATCCGTATATACAAAATATACCATATATACGCGGGGACTTCAATTATGCCTCCTCGGGTTTTGGCCTCTGGCCCAAAACCCTGCGGGGGCAATTAACAATGCTACCTTGGTTGGCGACCAACCAAGTTCTAAATGTTGTGTTTCTAATTTGCTTTTGATAGTGTAAGCAGAGGTACACGACGGCTTCTTGTACCAAATTTCACGCGATTAAAGGTTTTTCCATCAGTCATCGAGGTGAAACTGCCAGAGTCGCCCACCTCAGTTACCGGTAGTAATCTTTCAAATGCTTTAGCTTGATTTCTAAGGCATTGAGCAGCATCAGATCCTCTTTCGTTCACTATGTCGCTGACCGTGTGATAAAACTCCTTGCAATCCCAAGCCAAAAAAGCTACGCTAACTCCAATCATAATGTTGCCTGCGACCTTAGCTCCAAAATTGACTCCAATTTCTCCACCTGTCTCGGCTGCCATCTTGATAACAACGTCTCCAGCTGTCTTGGCTGCTTCTTTTGCACCAACACCTCCAGCACTCGTAGCTTCCATCTTTGCACCAATGTCCCCCCGGCTTTTGGCTGCCATCTTTGCGTCAAAGTCTCCAGCTGTGTTGGCTTCCATCTTTGCACCAACGTCTCCAGCTGTCTCGTCCGCTCTTGGCTGCCATCTTTGTCCAAAGTCTCCAGCTGCCTTAGCTGCCATCTTTGCACCAACGTCTCCAGCTGTTTTGGCTGCTATCTTTGCACCAACATCTTTAGCATTCTTGGCTGCTATCTTTGCGCCAACGTCTCCAGACTTCTTGGATGCTATCTTTGCACCAACGTCCCCAGCTGTCTTCGCTGCCATCTTTGAACCAACGTCTCCGGCTATCTCAACGGCCCTTGCTGCCATTCGTGAACCAATGTCTCCGATGGTAATAAATTCCACGCTTGCACCAACGTCTTCGGATGCTACCTACCTCTAGTAGTTATTACACCAATACATGCTTTAAGGTCTCCGGCGACCCAAGTTGACATACTTGCACGAACGTCACAAGCAGTCCTGGCCACCAAACCTGATCCACCGTCCCCAACAGCTCTTTTCATCATTCTTGCCCCAACGTCTCTTGCAGCCATGACGGTCACCCTTGTGCCGACGTCTCTGGATGTCTTGGTTACCATTTTTGCACCAACGTTTCCAGCATTTTTAGGCGCCATCTTTCCACCAACATTGGCTGCCATTTATAAACCATTTTATACAGCGGTCTTTGCTACTGCTTTTAAACCGACATCTCCAACCGTCTTGGCTGCCATTTCTGCACCAGTTTCTGCAGCGGCCTTGGCAACCGATTTTGCACCAACGTCTCCAGCGGTCTTGGCAGCCATCTCTGCACATGTTTCTACAGCGGCCTTGGATGCTTTATCTACAACAACGTCTCCAACGAACTTGGCTGCCATCTTTGCACCAACATCTCCAGCCGTCTTAGCTGCCGTCTCTGCACCAACGTCTCCAGCAGCCTGGAACACCATTTTCCACATGTTTCTACAGCGGCCTTGGCTGCTTCATCTACACCAACGAACTTGGCTGCCATCTTTGTACCAATGTTTTCTGCGCCTTTGGCTCCTCTAGATACAACAGTCATGACCCCTCCAACGCTGGCTTTCAGAACTAATTCCGAGGCGGCTTGTTTTGCATTTGCAAAAGGAATCTTGTAAAACAGATCAGGAGGAAGCGACTGTTCAATCCAGGCAAAAATGAAATGGCTTGAACCAAACTTTTTGATGACATGGACTGCGAGGAATACTAGCCGATCTTGATTTTGTTTGCCAGTTTTCAGTAAATCAATTATTTTCCCAACTTCATCGATTGCCTGCTTTGCGTTTTCTATAATGCGATCTGCTTCTTTTATTACAGAGGACGTTTTGTAGCCTTACATTAAGTTTGAACCTATGTTTATAACAGCTCCTGATATCCCACACGCAGTAGACATCAAGCCAGCTGCCACACCAACTCCGATTGCCAAACAGCGACCTACAATTGCGATTAAACTACCAATAGCAGAGACTACCTTGCATCTTTTGCATAGCTCATCGAGGTTATCGGCCATTTGACGGAGAATTTTAACAGCCTTTTTTATCGTAATGTTTATTGCATTGACTTTTGATGTGACCTCTTGTACCAGTTGCCCCATTTCAGCCTACGTTGAGGCATCTCATTGCTGCATACTGTAGACCACCATTTCTTTACCTAAGATAGAAGAATTTTTAACTTCGGTTACCGTGAAGAATATATATTTGAAAATAACTTAAATACAAAGTCTATGTGCCAGGGTCAGTGAATAATATTTTTATTTTCAACAATGTGCAGAAGCTGCGCGAGCGTACGCGTCTGTACTTGTTCCTTCTTAACTGGTTCGACCACATAGAGTGTCAGTAGACCGAAATCGAATCCTGGAGTGAACGTGGACTGTTTGTTTTTCGTCTAGTTTCTTCCTTCCCCGAGGTTTATTTTTTCGGGTACTCCGGGAAAAACGGCTGTGTTGGAGAATTCTACGACAAACTCCGAACCGTGGAATGGAGCCAAACTTACGCATCACTTCCCCGCCCACTTTCGTTGATAAAATACTGCTAAATTCCTCACTGATTCCTGAGGAATCGGGTTAGTGTTCGAAGCCCAGACGCGGTTTGGCGGACGTGAAAGACTGTATGATTCCCACTCAGATGGACTTAACAATGAAAAATAACCACGGAATCGTTGAAAATGGAGGACACTTTGTCACGGTCTTTTAATGAAAAGTTTTTTCTTTGATTGTTGGTAAAAATAGGGTGAAACATGACACAGTGCGACACAGGCGCATAAGATCATGGGAATGGGTTCGGAGACGTCATGAATTGGCGCCAACAACTCGGGCAGTTAACGCAGCTGTCAGTATACATGACGAACCCAAAGAAGTACTGCGTGGGTGGCTAGGTATCGATTAAATATGTGAAAGCTAGCACTCTATATAGGAATTTTACTCATTGGCTATTTTCGGAATACAATACAAAATGCAATTTTATCTGCTCTCTATCTTGAAAGCACTTAAAAGAAGAACTTTCTAGAACATTTGCGTTACGCAAAATCTCCCCTTTCGAGTATATAAGCATGTTTTGTGATTCGCTTTAGCAAAGTGAAAAAGACACAAAATAAATTTTGTTTTCCTCACTTCTTATGACAACTAAGTGACCTGATCTCTTACATCGCTATTAAATGATGACATGAGCTTTAATTCCATGACAATAATTATACCGTAAATATCTGTCTGAATGCTTAAGCACACTAAGCCTGACTTACCTCGACTTACAAGTCTACTTAACGCGGACTTACTGCCTAGTGAACCGACGACGCCTATTGTTAAAATCTCGCCCAGGAAACACTAGCATTTTATAAAATCGCGCTGGCCATTTATAGCCAGCCCGATTTAACTAGACTACGAGCAGTCCCTCTTTCCCAGCTTAGTAGTCTGGTCAATCTAGTGTACAATATAGCCGAACCTTGAACTAATTGCAACATGGAATATTTTTACGGCAAAATGTTCAGCTAATACATAAAAACAACATACCAAAAGTCCGCAAAAATCCGCGCTGAAAAAATAGATAAATTGCTGTTTTTCTGTTTTACTGATTACTCGTGGCGAAGCACACGAGTTATAAATCCGGCGTTGACTTTTCTTGTTTTTTTTCGTGTCACATTAGCGCATGCAAATTTATGCACGCATATTTAAGTCTATATAGACGACTATATGGCTTTCGGCCATGAAATACATACCGTAAAATCTCTCCGTTTGTGTACTCGAGAAGCAAGATAAAGAACTACTGCGTACAACTGCACACTTTCAAGACAATTCAAGGCGTTCAAGGATGGATAGGACCGTTTGATATTGTGTTCGCCGCTTATTCCTGTGGGATTTTTGCTCTGGCAAGTTCTGTGTTTTATATATTAAACTTGCCATTTGCTTAGCGATCGAGCTCTGGGTCGAGCTTAAGTGTCAGCTACTGAATCTAGTGAATGCAGTGTAGTCTTACTTTTAAACCCGTGTATACGTGAAAGCATGATGAACAGGTTATCGGCAAGGGTGTTTAAATAAAATTCATTCTCTCACTCACTCGCTCCTTCCATCAGCTGTAAACTTAGTGAGCAAATGCTTTGTTACGAACACGTTTCGTAACAGGAATTCAACGTGAATCCAACGATAACAATAATTAATTTGATGTAAACGAATATAGACAACAATAAGCTTACAGATGTTTCGCATTTGGAGTTTTTAGTGCAACAATAAAATCGATCTAAAAGGATTTTGCAACCTAAACACGCGTTCTGATGCGTATCTAGCTTAAAATAATAAAATTTAGCTCATGGGTAGTATGTGCTCTTGGATAGCGCAGTGATTGAGTTTGTGGCTTAGTCCCGGACGGCCCGAGTTCGAATCTCCATCAAGTCCTCTTCTTTTTTCTTTTTTTTTTTCCTTTTTTTTTCTTTTTTCGAACTGGACATTATGAAAGTGATGTACTTTTTTTTTTCGTTCGTCAAAAATCCTTACGTTTAATTTAAAAAAATATATATATCGAACTGTGTCATTGTGAAAACGTATTAAAGCTTACGGCAATATTGCGTTACGCGTTACGCGTTAGCATTTCTTCTTCTCGGGTTGGCTCTTAGGAGCCTTTGATTAGATATAATTTTAAGCTTATGTTTCTCTGTAAAAGCACTCAAATCACTTGGGAATCAATGCTGCAATGAGTTAAAGGCGCCACGAGTTCAAGCTGTGTACAGCTTCTTGTTACCATATAAATCCAACATGACCGCCATGCTAAAATTAACAATAAATAACGCCTGTGAAACATTTGAATAAATTTGAAATGGCCTTCAACAGGTACAGAAGTAACATTGAAACAATGTTTTAAATAATAAAACATGTCTAACTAAAAAATAATATCATATGGAAACAAACTACCGATATCACTGTAAAAAAGCGAAGGAAGTGGGGGAGGGAATTCTTCTGTCCATGGTGGGAAAGAATGCTGTAGAATACACATTCAAGAAGAAAAACCAGCTAATTACCATGGGGGTCAAGAAGTCAGTAAAAGTGGATGGCGAAACAATCCAGATTGATCCACAATTACTCTTTCAACGTCTGACATCAGTTGCTCGGAGCTTAACAGATAATATGGCAGATGTATTCAAGTTTGAGTTATGTACTCAGCCATCATCGCTATTTGGGCCGAACGGACTGCTTCGAGAAGCAAACAAGCCACAACTTGCAGATTAAGTCTGGAATATTTGTTCAGGTGCTGAAGAGAGGATCCTGGATATAGTAACAACGAGTTATATCATAGACGGCCGGTCGCTCCTTCAGCGAATATCGTGGACACGCAATGAAACCTTCGATGTCATCAGTAGCAAGTATGTCGACTACGTCAAGCGAAAGTACAGCGACGCAATTGTTGTGTTTGATGGTTATGGTGGAGGACCATCTACTAAAGATACAGCTCACCTGCGTCGGTCTAGAGGAGTAGTAGGCCCACAAGTGAATTTTACTCCAGCGATGCCTCTAAGAGTAAAGAAGGAGCGCTTTCTGTCTAACACCGATAACAAACAAAGGTTCATCTATTTGCTTGCTTCCAAGCTTGAACAACAAGGTTTCAGAGTTATTCACAGCGATGGTGATGCAGATCTCTTGATTGCGCAGACAGCAGTTGATTCAGCTTCTAAATGTTCAACAACGGTCATTGGAGAAGACACTGATCTTCTGGTGCTGCTGTGTTACCACGTTCACGAGCAATCAATGCTCCTTATTTTCAGATCGGAAGGACAGCTGGCAGCCAAAAAAAATCGAGTGTGGCATATAAATCACCTGACAAGTCAACTTGGCAAAGAAATGTGCTATTTGCTCCCATTTGCACATGCTCTTTCTGGGTGCGACACCACCTCAAAGCTGTATGGCATCGGAAAAGGTGTCACACTTCGAAAGATGAGACGAGACCCAACCTTAAGAGAAGTGGAAAAGATTTTCACTGGAGGTTCTACTATAGAAGAAATCATCGCTGCGGGAGAAAAGGCTCTTTGCTGCTTATATGGCGGCTGCCCTGAAGAAAGTTTAGATAGCCTACGATATATGCGCTTTTGCGAGAAAGTTGCCACCAACAACACTTCGGTGCAGGTTCAGAGCCTTCCTCCCACTAGCGCCGCTGCGCGTTTTCACAGTTCTAGAGTCTATTACCAAGTGCAGGTGTGGATCGGAAAAGGAAATAAAGTGAATCCAGAAGACTGGGGATGGCGTAAGGAAAACCTTCTGAAGGTGGTGAGATGCTCTTGCAAGCGGGGATGTGAAAGCCAGAAATGTAGCTGCAGGAAATTCGGCCTTTCGTGCTCAGTTGCATGTGGAGAATGCAAAGGGATCACGTGCAGCAACTCACACCTCACACCGACTTCAGATGACAGCGATTAAGAGCTATGATAGCTAGTTATATCAAGTATAAGTGGTGGCTAACAGGTGTAAATAATGTAGTTAGTATTAGTAAGATGAAGGCCGATATTGCAAACACATGTGGATATTTAGAACCAGTAATTATCTTATATTCTAACTTTTTCTTACGTTTTGTTATGCCTTCTATTGGCATTTGCTTATTAATATCTGATTTCTGAAAAATCTGCACAGTGTATGTGTAGCATCAGGGATTTAACTGTTTTATTCCAAAACAGTCATTTTACACCTGTATGTGACTAAAAGTAGAACTTTCAGTAAAATTCTCTACCTATTTGTCTAATTTTGCAGAAAAACAAATCATAAAATGACACAATTTCCAAAAGATGTCATTGTTTCAGGAAATACTTTATGCAAATGAGTATTTCGAACATAACGAAATTTACCACTTTCCTCAACGCGGATTTTTGCGGACTTTTAATATGTTGAATAGCTTCACACAAGGAATTACTTGATGCAAAAAAATGTCATGTTGCAATTAGTTCAAGGTATAGGTTTAGATTGACCAGACTATAGGCCCCGACCACACTAATGCGTTTTCAAAAGTCTCCGTTTTCATCTCGAAGAAAACGAAGCAAAATATTTTCGCCCACACTAGCGTTTTCGCATCGTTTACACCTCTCCTCACTAAAACGGTCGAAAACGATGAAAACGACTGGGATCGGGGATTGCGCATGTGTTAAAGGAATAAAGGTGATAGATGCTTCGATTTGGACTGGAACTGGTGGCATGTGATGCTCTTTACGTCATCGTTTTCAAAAGTCTCCATTTTCACCTGTCCACACTAGAGATTTTACGTCACCGTTTCCAAACGTTTCCGTTTTCACCGTCCACACTAGAAACGAAGCGTTTTCAAAACGATGCGTTTTCAAAAGTCTCCACTTTTGAAACCGTTTTCGAAAGTCTCCGTTTTCATCGGCGTTTTCGGGCGTTTTAGTGTGGACGATAGGCGAAAACGCATCAAAACGTATACGTTTTCAAACGAAAACATATTAGTGTGGTCGGGGTCTTAAGTCCGTCGAGCGACAAACGAACAACATTGGCGAGCGGAAAATGGCCGCGCGAAAACTTGGGGCGAGACATCCCGTCTCGCCTCCAGTTTTCGCGCGGCCATTTTCCTCTCGCCGATGTTTTTTCGTTTCTCGCCCGACGGCATTCTCGTCCCCAGAACCGCTTGGCCCTCTTAACCGCCGGAACCTGAGTACGAGAGCCAACTCAGGTTCCGGCGGTTAAGAGGGCCAAGCGGCTCTGGGGACGAGAATGGCCCGACGGACTAAGCTGGAAAAAAGGGACTGCTCGCAGTCTACTATTTAACAAGAACACAAAACAAACATAGGCACGCATTGCGTGCATGAGCTATTTTGAAAATTACCAAAATGATATGAAATGGTGAAAGCAACAAAACAGCGGAATTAAACTCGCACAAATAACCGCTTGCAGATATACGTTTTTAAAATCCTCCGGCCCGCCTGGCCTATCCCCACAAAAAACCGAGATCACGAACTGGGTCCCGTATCTTATGTGCGCAATGTATTCATTAAAGATTAAGAAATTTTGTTGGTTTTGAAAGCTAAGCAATAAAATTCTAAACTGACGAAACAAATCGAGCTGGTTTGAGGGCTAAAAAATGCACCACCATTTTATAGATTCTGATTTTAATATAGTTCCGGGCCCGAAAAGTTATCGGGACTTTCGAGAAACGGACCCTCAGGGACCAAAACTCTATTTAGGTGGAAAAATGCAAAGTTTGTTTTGTATTCTAGCCTAAAGAGTTAGGTATGAAATAGGTGGGAACAAAGTCACAAGTTTTGGCTAGCTTTTTTTACGAAACTACGGCCCCAGTGAAATGAGCAACTTGTTTCAGTAATCAGTGTATTAAATGTCAACCAGAAAAGTCCTGCACAGAAATTTGATGCATCCAAATTGAAGGCTTATTATTTCCTGGAAATTTGTATCTAGTCTTTTTTTAAAGTTGCTTTTGTTATTCACAAAAGAAACGTGAAAATGGTTCCCTTTGGCCTGGAAGACGCAAACTAATTAAATTAAATTGTTTTCATCTCCAAACTACAAGCAATTAAATTAGTGACACGAAACTTCTTTGAACCACCTGTTTTTGTAATGTCAACCAGAAAAGTCTTCACAGAAACTAAACGCATGAAAAATGAATATTAGTAGTCTTCTAGTAAATTGCAATTAATATTATTTAAACAACTGGTTTTATTCTCCACAAAAAACTCGTGCAAATAGAAACAGAAACTAATTAGATTAAATTGTTTTCAACTCAAAACCACAAGCTAACTGAATTAGTTACACGAACATTGTTGAGGTTAATAACATCTGGAACCAAACACCTTTTCCTGTAATGTCGACCAGAAAAGTCTCAGCGCATCCAAAATTACTTTTGCTTGTTTCCTAGTATAAAATTGCAACTAATGTTTTTGCGTTTTTTGCGTTTTTTAACGCACCATATTAATTAAGTACATTACGTTTTCTCGAAAACATTTTGAATTCTATCACGTACCAGTTTCTGTAAGGACAAAGTTCAACATTTGCACGTGCACACAACGTGACTGCTCATACAAAATACAGTCGCTACTCGCTTATAGTAATCGCTTGAGACATACAATTAATGACCTACACATCTGCTCACATTAATTCAAAGAAAGATAAACGTTTTAACTGATACTGTAAATTGTATATTAATTGCATTACGTTTTCTCTGTTGAACTCCATGCATCACGGACACGTTTCTATATGGACAAAGTTCACCATTTTCACGTGCAGACAGCGTGACTGACAAAAAAATACAATTTGAAATAGTAATTTCTTAAAACCAGGGATTGAAACATACAATTCATGTTCCGCATCACATTATTTGAAATCCGCTTGCCGTTTTTTTTTTTTTTTTTGCAATAAAACTATACTTTCTTACTTCAGTATAGTACGTCTAGTACAAGCTCACCTGTTAACGTAACCGCAGTCCACAATTTTTGGACGTCTCATCCCCCGCAGACCATTCTACCATTCATGCATAGAGCACATTATTGGCGGTGTTTCCAAATAAATGTCCTTGATATTGCCATGTTAGCAAGCCAGTCGGGATTAGAACACAGTTCCCAACCAACAAATTTTCAAAACTTTACACTTTTAGTGTTTGAGGCAACAATCGCGAAGATTCAAGATGGCTGATTTTCAATTCATGCCAAATGCCCTTCTTTGACCTTCAGTAATACCATTTTAGAAGCGAGAATTTGATTGGCTGACATAGTACACGGTGTTCATACTAGAGGCATTCTGATTGGTGTGACATAACCCAAGACATACATACAAACATACTAACAAACAAACATCACAAACCAACCTTTGCGCCTGCTAATGAGCTATTTTTTCAAAATAGCTCAAAAAAGCGATTCGGGATGCCGAATTGTTGAAACAATTTTTGACAAAGAAAACTACGACGTGACCTGCTGGGAATCGCTCTGATATCATCCACCGCTAACAACATTTGTTTTAAAAATATTAAACAAACAGCGGTGATAAACATTTTAAAAACATGCATTTTATGAACATAACGTTTCGTATGCTAGTCAACATACATTTTCAAAAGTATAACCGTTAAAATATGGGAAGCTATTTATACTGTATCAGTGGGGTCTAGAACCTAGACAGAAAAAAACAAAAACATCTGCAGTGGAAATTTAAGACGTTCCTAACGGAAACTGTCTGTAAATGAAAAATGAAATAAAAACCTTTGTTATATGGCTGGAGTTTTTCTCAATACAACGCGCGCGTTGTCGAGTGAATTGTTATTTTTTAACAGCGACGGCAATGTTTGTGATTTTTTCGGGTCTCAGCGGCATAAAACTTGTACCGACCACGTGAAAATAAAATAAATCGTGAAAAAAGGTTATTATTTTGGATCAAACCAATTGCATTTCTACGACTGCTAAGGTGAAGGCTTTCAAAAAAAAACATATCAGAGAAATTTATTTTTCGAACCAAAATCATCAGCCGGTTTTTTGGGACACAACCTCTCAAAAAGGACGACTGCTCGCAGTCCAAGGAAATTGGGAGGTTTGGACAGTATGTTTTTGCCCGAGTATAAACAAAGTGTACCAAGTTTTTTGATCGGTCCAGACTCATATTTTTTGGTGACAATCTGGGCCGGGTTGTTCAAAGCACGATTAAGCTAACCCAGGATTAGCGTCAATTTTAAATCCAGTTAAACAACTCAACAATTGAAAATTTTCCAAAGTTTTCTGCCCTTCAGTTTCGACTTTAACTTGTCTTCACTGCTAGCTACAAATGACCCTTTGAAAACATTTTTAAACGGAGAAATGAAATCCTCGGTTAACTTTTAATCCGGGATTAGCGTTAATCGGCTTTCGAACAACTGGGCCCTGTAGTGTAAATGCACCTCCAATTCATTGGATTGTATTGGACGCTGAAGGTGTTGCCAAACAAACCATGTTGTTCCAAGGATGTTGCCAACATCAATCCGAATTCAGACTACAATACCATACAATGCACAAGCCAAAATAAAAAAAAATAATAAATAAATACAATTCGCACAGTACCTCTGGGAATTCTTTTTTATTATTATTATTTTTGGTCATCATGATGTATCTATTAATCAAAACCGTAACTAGAAATACGTGTCTCGCAGAACCTCGCGAAGCTCGGGGAGGTTGCACTGCAAAACATTAGCGACGGGGGAAGGAGAGATGGAATTTCTGGTTTAACTGGAGAGGTTGGGTTACATGGCCACAATGGCCTCGAATTTCGAGACATTCTCGTTCCCCTTCTCTTTGATTTAATTTGTACTCAGTCACCTGTCTTCCTAAAATAAAATAAATGGGAACTGGTACTGGGTTTTGAGCTGTGGGTCGCTGTCACTGCTATGGGACTGGGTACCAAAAGACCCTCAGGCACTACACCCCCCCCCCCCCCCCCCCCCCCTTCTCTCCTCATTAATTATTGTCAGAAGGAAAATTGGTCTGAAAGTGGATGTATAGTACTGTTGTGGACCTGAGTCAAGTACAATGTGGTGTTCTGTTTATTTTGATTGGATGAGAATTGGTTCATCAGGAATACAACTAACTCCTGCTGTGTCAAATTCTAATTTTGAAGCTTGTGGGTGCTATCTTACAAATTAACCTGTTCCCCTTAGATATACCTAATTCAATAAAGGTTGCTTTGGCAATTGGTCATTGGTAATTGGGCATTGGCATTTGGGCGTACGGAACACAATGCAATGCTTTGCTTGAGTGACCGCCAAACAATAACTTCCCAATGCCCAATTACCAATGACCAAAGCAACCTTTATTGAATTAGGTATATACTGCTATAGTTTTTGTTACGTTATACTGGGTAATAAATAATTGCTAACTCAATTCACTATTTTTCTTGAATGGTTGAGATCGCAGGAGTTAACTGCTGCTGAAGAGTAATGCTGTACAAAAAATAATAACTGGTACAGTTGCAGTAAAAATAATTATTTAATATCACTAAAAACAGCAATACGACTACAATAGCAGAATAGTAGAGCACAGAACATACCAAAAACCACAGTTAGTATTAATTACATGTAGCATTGTCATAGATTGGTTTTTAATCAAGTGTCAAAAAACCAAAACCAAGATTACTTTGGCCAATCACAACACACAGAGTCAATCCAATGAAGCAATCAGAACTCGAAGCAACTACAAGTAGCCAGTGCCAAGCGTGGGAAAATGCGTGCGAGCAAGTCATGATTGTTTTGGTTTTATTTTCGATTGGTTGAGAAAGTGGCGCAAGATTCTCCCAACAGTAACACTACTATATTTTGGATACAGATCATGAGAATTATGAAATTGATGACAAAACATGAATACTCAAGATGTACCAACAAATTCTCTGCAAATACCATAAGCAATGTATGGAGATCAGGAAGGTGAATTTGTAGGTTGAAACCGGGACTAAGGCCTTCATGACCAGTTAGCCACTTTTAAAATCCCAAAATCAAATATGTACATGTACATTTTTCTTACTGATGTCAATACAGTTCACGATCATTCACAATTACTACAGTGAATTTGTATTCAATTTCCACAGACAACTCATGAGGAAGGTGATCAGGTTCTCAATTCCCATAATCTATGTACTTGCGCCATATCCCGTTTAGCCTGCTTGGTAACCATGCCTTTCTTTTGCATTCGTTAATGCTTTGCGCGATTGTATCCTCGGCGTCCTTGTTCATTAAACGTTAACTAAACGTTAACTTAACATTGGTTCTGGTGTTCGTCTCAACTTATTGGCGTTGCTTGTACATTAATATTCTGAGGAGATTTGAGGTGCTAATCACCGTTCCAATAATTAACGTCAAGCAGTAATTTTGATGTTTCACATGAAATACATACAATCATGTGCATGTTTTAATTTACCTATATAGCTGCTACACATTAGCTGGTAATTGCTAACAGAAAAGTGTTTTTCCTAATATTAATACAATAATTTTATCCAAATTGTAAACAGAAATCCTCATTACTAAATTGTTGTTGCATTATTTCTACCTCAATTAACAATACGCAGTATACAAATTAAGGAAAATCAATTTGAGAAATACCAAATACAAACTGATTGATTCGTAAAAAATATTACTTGGAGATAAAAACAAGTAGATGTATAATAAATGATTCCCGAATTAACGTCATCTAATTAGCATTTTGTAAATTCAAATCTCTATAACTCACTAACGCAACGTTAAAAACAAGAAATATTTAACTATTCAACTTTTCAACGTACATAGCGTTGATTAAGCAAAACAAAATTGGGGGGTTAGGTGCACTTTAAGTACCAAAACAAAACATTAATCAAGTCCTACAACAAGTTCTGAGATTAAGAGAGCAAATTTCCTTTACGAACAAATGAGATTATAAAATTATATTAATACTCCTTTAGCACCCCTGTCACTTTTATGTGGAAGTCCTCATTGCATTTTGGGCTTAAAAAAATACAATGAATGCGAAGAAACTGTTGTGCAGCAATAGAGGGCAAAGGAACACTTGATTTAAATTATTAACACAGCACAAACAAGGTAGATTAGTATCTGTTGTTAATAACGGAGCTAAAATGCTAAATGTTAAGAGGGTTACATGTAGCTCTTTGTCTACAGAGCAAAGTGAATTGTTGCAATGTCAAATGCAAACAACTCTGAGTTTATAATAAACCAAGTATTTAAAAAAGTACAGAAAGTTTTTCTACCAGGCTTCACTGAAAAAACAACATGTATGGGAGTGGGTGCGCTAAAAAAAGAAGTGAAAATAGATGGGTGTGAATAAAACAGTGAATTTTTGGTTTATCTTTTTAAATCTTCTACACAATGGTGTTTCCATTGCATTTTTTGCACATTGCACATTATGTGAGAAATTATTCTATAGATTGACCAGTGTCTTGTTGTTTTCAATATTGTAGGTCTATCATCGTCTGTATAAATTTTAAGAGCTTTTTCCTTGTGCAAAAATCTGCCAACCCTTGTGCTTGAACTGTTGGTTCTGGAAACACAAACAAAGATAAAAAAGAAATATGTTTATCCTCTTGAGGACCCCTTTTCTCAGAAGGTGATTTTTTTTATACTTATCATGATGTTTTGAAGTCCAAGTCGGTAGTCTCTTACAAAATAATCAATTTAGCTGAAACTTCGTCAAATTGTTGTCAGATGATTTTTCTTCAAAACCGTGTCAAATATATTACAATGAAATGCTTTTGTTCCATTTACGTTGATCGGAAATGTTGGAACTATTACTGTCGTACAGGATGAAGGAGCTTATGGTAACGTAAAAAATATACATATAAACTTTCTGGACACAATTATTAATTCTACCACTAGCAGCTGTGATCAAACAACGGGCAAGTTGAAAATAAATTCGGAGAGAAAATGTGGTATTAATAAAGCAAACAATATGTACTGAGGATTTGTTGCACACAGGATTTGTTGCACACAGTTAAATGACACTAATTTTAATTACATGCAGTATACTCTTATACATGAGAAAACACTTAGTATCATCCTATTTTTTCATGATTTCCTGTTTCTTTTCTTCTGTTATTTCCATAAGTGGTTCTGTTTTATCTCTGGAAGAACAATAATAATATAAATTGCTTAAATTACATATTAAATAGGTGTTTCAAACGAAATTATGACTGTGCATGTATAAGTTTTAAGATATAAATTGGTAGTTTCTTGGTGTTGCGGATGGTGTGATCACCAAATGACGCAAAACAAAACATTCAAAAGACACTGAACAATACCCACGCCACAACACAAAAGCTAACCAACAATGGCTTCCGCAACACCAAGAAACACCCTATAAATTAAACTAAGTGAAGTTCTGTCTCTCAGGGAAATTCCAGCACGAAAATTACCACTTAACAGCAGAATGGACTAAGAAAAATATGTGTTAACTCTGCACACCTGTAATATACTACAGCTCCATCATCGTTAATAAATAAAGGACTAGTCCCAAGAGATATCACGTCAGCTGACCAGCCGAAATCGTTTCCATGAATCTCAAGGATTGATGCATCACAGGGGAACTGTCCACGACCCTGTATGCACAAACCAGAGCATTACTGATATTAAATACGACTGACACAGAGCATATACTTTCAGACAGACTTTAAGATATCCTGTACATGCACATGTCATTTCAAAGTGAGAGGTATATGACTAGAAACCTACGCATTGCACTCTGGAACTAAAGCAAGCCTAACTTTATTCCTTTTCCTTTTATCCCTGGTTTATGAATGGATATATGTAATTGTTTGTAGAGTATAGCATCGAATAAATCCCGGGCAGTACTCATAATGTAATAACAGGTCTTTCGTTCAGGGGATATTGCAATTTGAACTCACCATGTACATAGAATTCAATCTCATTCAGTATGTTGTTCTAGACATTTTCTAAATGTGAGCTAAGGTCTTTTCTGTATTGAAAACACTGCTGCTTTTTTCTACAGCTGTCAGTTGGATGATATCATTTTGTATTTGGCACACAAGACGTACAATAGTGTCCTATTAACGTAAATGTTCTGCACCTTGCAAAGCTCTAAATTCTCCACTGAAATGCCACTGAGTTTATTCATCTGGAAAAAAAAGGCATACATTAACTAGTCAAAGAGTCAACCCCAGTTACAATTTAGTGTTCATGATAGCGAGAACCTATATTTTTGTCAATTTCTTGAACACAAGAATATGGAAATATCAAATGACCCAGACAAGCCTGGCCTATAATTTATTTACTGTTTGATTATTTATTTAATTGTTAGGAATGTTAATTTTTACTTTACTGTTTGGAATGTTGTGTAAAGCGCCTACAGCAGGATTGGATAGGCGCTATACAAATTTAAATTATTATTATTATTATTATTATTATTATTATTATTATTATTATTATTATTATTATTATTATTATTATTATTGTGTGTCCTCTATATAATTATGTGTTCTCCATGGGGGCCGGGTCCAAACCATGGACCTAGGGCACCCATGAGGCGCTGTGTGGAGGCCACACTACTCAGCATTGCAGGGAAGGGGTCTTGCGCAGGATGTTGGCTGTCCCAAGTAGTGCGGTTTTCTGAATTTCGCAGAGGTTGATGTTGCCAGGGATGCCAGTGACTATTTTTTTCTATGCCTTTCTTGATCACCCCCAGTGCACCTACTACCACAGAAATTATTATTATTATTATTATTATTATTATTATTATTATTATTATTATTATTATTATTATTATTATTATTATTATTATTATTCCTCAGGCTAAATGCTGACAGGTGTACAAGTCCCTTAAGGGGCAAGAGTTGACTTTCACTCTTTGTCAGCCTTTTTTTTTTTTCCTATCCTACCAAATGTTATAACACTGCAGTGAATGGACCATACATGACGGTGATGTACATAGTTCCACTTTAAACACCTTTAAATTGTTGGCTAAAAATTTTGCACCTCAGCAGTCTCTGCTTACCTCTTCTTTCAAGTGTTCAACTAGACTCTCCTTTAGAACGACTTCTTTTGGAAGGTCAAGAGTTAACGTTGAAGGGTGCCACTGCCGTACATAGAGTTGCAGCTGGTCCACTGAGGTCATTCTCTCAGGACCTGACAGTAAAAAGTAAACAAATAAATGGATTTTCTGGATGCAATATCACTTAGGATTTTAGTGAAAAATCCGGGTTTTTT
Organism: Cladopsammia gracilis; assembly: GCA_022457155.1. NCBI lineage: Eukaryota > Metazoa > Cnidaria > Anthozoa > Scleractinia > Dendrophylliidae > Cladopsammia > Cladopsammia gracilis. The sequence goes on along the minus strand of JAJGOT010000748.1, from coordinate 91,283 downwards.
TTTCAAGAATCAAGATTTGGATCCCCCCCCCCCCAAAAAAAAAAAACACACACACACACACACACACACACACACACACACACACACACACACACACACACACACACACACACACACACACACACACACACACCTTTTAACAGTCTACCCCACCGTTTAATGCAAACTCCCTGTCTTTAAGTTGTACGAAGTGGTACAAGGCTAGAACTCAACATGGAGATTTTAAGGTATTCAAGAGGAATTATTTATTTATTTTTTAGGATTTTTTTTAAGAAATTAACCACAAGTAGGCCATGGCCTAGGCCATGGGTACATGTACCCCACGTTTTGTTCCGCTACCCATTATAACCTCAATACCAACAAATTTGCTTGAAACAAGGAAAATGAAAAATAGGTTTCTCTTTTGCACACATCATGCTTTCAATGTGTTGGGTTGTCATTAGGATCAAGATAAGTAATGCAAATACTTCTGAAGCTCTTCTTGCGACCACTACTCGGATCCTCAAGGTGGTTGCTGATGAGAACTTCAACTGTATAATATGATTTAAAGTTGTGATAATAATGATTGTATTTTACTCTTATCCACAGACCTTCTAGTATTTCCAAAAACGTTTCAAAGCTTGCATACACTTGTATGTTCTCCTCAAACACTTGATTGTCAACGTAGACTCTTCCAGGATTTTTCCAGTTTTTTCTTCTCATTCTTAAACTAAATAATCATGGGAAAGAGAATGTTAGAAACGAATGGTTTTATCATTGGCGACCTTTTAACAGGAGGAACTCCCAAAGATGCCAACAAGTAGATGAAGTAACAGAAAAGTGGTCAAATACTATTTGCCTTCTAAAAAAATACCATTTGAAAATAGAAAAATGTGTTTAGGATTTTTTTACAATGAGAGAAGGAGGAGGAGGAGATGAAATAACGAAGTGAATGTAAGTTACATTTATTTTATTTTATTTATCTAAATTAATTTATAGAGTAGTACTGAGTCAAATAACAGTCAGAACCAGTTACATGTATGTACATGTAACAATTTCTCTTGGAAAATGTTTGAAAGCATTGAAAGTTTTTTTATTTCTGAAGATTCATCAGCATCATGCATCTCCCCTATTGGAGAATGGGGCTGCTGCAGTTTCGGATCCGTAATTGACTATTTTTTTCGTGGTGGAGTGATTGGCCCCACATCCAACCCCCAACTTGGAGAGCCAGGATTTTTCTGTTGGGGTTTTCCTTCCCTTTAGTCACAGGTTGTCTTTCTTTAAAGGCAATGGACACTCTCCTGTCACCACTGTCACTGTCTGCTATAAGCATTACCAGGGTCTACGATATCGAGGACATGTGACATACATGTACGACTTCACTGGCAGAGCCTATTATAATACGGAAAGCATTTCTCAGCATTTGCAAGGAAACATTGGTGAAATTTGTTAACCTCACTGAGGCCTAATAACAGTGCTTAGCCCCAATTTCCAAAGATTACCTTATAAAAAATCTACTATCTTTGATTAGTAGACACATTGTGTCTAGAAGCTTTGACACCCAAATAAGGTTCTAGTTCCAAATAAGGTTCTACTACTGCGGCAACACTCTGACATGAATATCCAGACAAACTAAATTTCACATTTGACTGTCTAATATCAAAGACATATTTTTTTAAAATAAATTAACTATGTAGTAGTAGTGAACTTTATTAATGTGTCAAAATCTCCTAGCGCACAAGCACTAATTGGTGACACAAACAAAAGATAAAAGCAACATATAAATTTATATGGTATAAAAACTAGACCTATTTACACATCAAATTCTTAATTCTAAAATGCTCCATACTAACTACATGTATTTACACAAGAAAAGTCTTAATTATCACAAAGTTAAAAATTAAAAACTAAAAAAGGTCACAAAGTTAATAATTACACACTTTTCAACTGGAACATCAATGCCACATCTTTGACAGATCTCTGGTTGCAGGAGTTCTTTGCAAGTTTTCACTGTCATGCCATCGCTGACTATCCAGTCACAAAGGTATTTAAAAGGCTGAAAGAACAAGTACCGGTATACAATGTATAATTTGATATATGTGCAGTCGACTCTCCCAAAGTTGGACACTCCTGCAGGGTGCGGACATCTCTCGGCAGCTGGCTGATTCCGGCGGAATTTTACTTAATTGTCTGTAACTAAAGTCCCTACAAGGGACCATACGGTGGACACCTACTGTATGTAAGGTGGACAGGTAGAAGGGTGTTCCAGGCCGGCTTAGAGTGACACCAATGTCAGGGCTCGAGACTAACTTTTCAGCTTACTAGCCTAGTGGCTAGTAACGGGTTTGAATTCACCAGCCAAAATAAATTTTAAAATTTCTGACTTGTTTTCGGGATTTTCCGAGGTTAAAATCTTTAAAAATCGACGTTTCGGCCAGTTTCACTGGCCTTCTTTTCTATCCAACTTTTCTGGACTCATACAGACCAGAGAGGGAAAGGCACGAACGGGACTCAGGTCCCATGCGAGGTGCCATCCCTTCCAATCCCACAACCCGCAAGGTTGACCACACCACCGGGGTCTACGCCCCCTACTCTTTTCTAACTCTACTCTTACCCCTACCCCTACTCTTTTCGAACTCTTTTCGGGGTCTACGGCCCCTACTCTTTTCTTCAGGTCTTTTAAAAATGTATCAATATGGCGGAACGTTGTTTAGCTTGGTAACTGCATGTAACTTTGTGACTATTACATGAAGTGTAAACGATGTCAAAATGCGCGGGAAAAGCAGTCGAAGGCCTGTGAAGTACTTTTACTTTTGCGATAATTCACTGTCTGCTACAGTCTCTTTCACGATCAAAGAAGGATTTTAGGACTGGTTTCCATGTTTCAACATGGTCAAAATTGTTGAGCACTCCCATTCCGCGATGTTTCTGTCGTGAACATAGCTAAACAACGTTCCGCCATATTGATACATTTTTAAAAGGACCTGAAGAAGGCCAGTGAAACTGGCCGAAACGTCGATTTTTAAAGATTTTAACCTCGGAAAATCCTGAAAACAAGTCAGAAATTTTAATTTGTATAAAGATGAGAGGTGAAAGTTTCAGGAATACGAAAATAAATTTTCACTAGCCAAAATTGTACAGGGGGTGGGGGTGGGGAATGGGCGGGGGGAGACAATAACATGATTGTGTCACACTGATTAATAAAAAAACTCCAAGAATTGGAAACACAGCTTGATCATATTTTTTAGTTTTCTTCATAAATTTCATACTAACACCTTACAAACCTACTAAACATCACGATCACAAACAACAGACTACTGATACTCCTGGGTTCAAACCATTTACAATGACACGAATGTAAGAAACAACATTGAAAAGATAAGGCTAACAACTTACGAACATACGAATGTAAGATACAACATTGAGAAGATAAGACTAACAACTTACGAAAACACGAATGTAAGAAACAACATTGAGAAGATAAGGCTAACAACTTACGAACATACGAATGTAAGATACAACATTGAGAAGATAAGGCTAACAAGTTACGAACATACGAATGTAAGATACAACATTGAGAAGATAAGGCTAACAACTTACGAACACACGAATGTAAGATACAACATTGAGAAGATAAGGCTAACAACTTTAATACGAACACACGAATGTAAGATACAACATTGAAAAGATAAGGCTAACAACTTACGAACACACGAATGTAAGATACAACATTGAGAAGATAAGGCTAACAACTTTAATACGAACACACGAATGTAAGATACAACATTGAGAAGATAAGGCTAACAACTTACGAACATACGAATGTAAGATACAACATTGAAAAGATAAGGCTAACAACTTACGAACATACGAATGTAAGATACAACATTGAAAAGATAAGGCTAACAACTTAGAACATACGAATGTAAGATACAACATTGAGAAGATAAGGCTAACAACTCACGAACACACGAATGTAAGATACAACATTGAAAAGATAAGGCTAACAAGTTACGAACATACGAATGTAAGATACAACATTGAGAAGATAAGGCTAACAAGTTACGAACATACGAATGTAAGATACAACATTGAGAAGATAAGGCTAACAACTTACGAACATACGAATGTAAGATACAACATTGAAAAGATAAGGCTAACAACTTACGAACATACGAATGTAAGATACAACATTGAGAAGATAAGGCTAACAACTCACGAACACACGAATGTAAGATACAACATTGAAAAGATAAGGCTAACAAGTTACGAACATACGAATGTAAGATACAACATTGAGAAGATAAGGCTAACAAGTTACGAACATACGAATGTAAGATACAACATTGAGAAGATAGGGCTAACAACTTACGAACATACGAATGTAAGATACAACATTGATAAGATAAGGCTAACAACTTTAATACGAACACACGAATGTAAGATACAACATTGAGAACATAAGGCTAACAACTCACGAACACACGAATGTAAGAAACAATAACAGAACATTACTATCTCATCAATAAACCTTATTCCATTGCCTGAATGACTGACCAACCAAATCAATCAATCAATCAGTCCGTCAGTCAAACTTGTAATCAGTTGCATATTTCATATTTATACCGTCAAAATAAGCAGCACAAACATCTGAACTTCCAGTACTGAACCTACTTAACAACAGTCTTACTTGTGAATAGAACCAAACTGAAAGGTTACAAGTGCACTTATGTCCAGGATTGCATGCAAGTATTGTTTAACAAATACTTCATATTTGACAGAGTTATTTGTCATTTTTAACATTATTTCATATATGACAGAATTTCGAGTGTTATGGCAAACGTTTGTAGATGAGAACACTTTGAGATGCCTATCATGGAGTAGTGTGGCACTCCTCTGTGTGCAATACTCAAGTTCTGTTAAAAGTGTGTTAACAATGTTTCTCTCGTTGTCTAAATTTAACCCAAAACTCACCTCCTTTTTTGAGGGATTCAGCAGAAATATTTTCAGTTGGTGCTCCCCTTTCTTGAGAGCACGGCTGTATTTTACTCGCACCTACAAATGTAGCAAAGAAGTAATCATTGCTACAAAAAGTTGCTCAACTATGGGCTTTTCAATTGAATGGCATAAAACCAAGACCAATTGGTAATCACTCTGGGGGAACTAATCACAGTTTGTGCGGATAATAAAACAAAACAATCACAACATAATCACTGAAGTAAATACATGTAGTAGTTTTGGTTTTAGTTTGGATTTGTTGAAAAAGTAATACATTAGTTTCTTTAATTTATTCAAATACTTTTGACACAATTGAAAATCATTCCGTTGGCTATAACACAGTAACTGCTAATATTCATTTCTTTGACAAACATGTACATCTAACATAAAGTGAAAACCTACCTTCGACTCATCGCTGAAGCTTGTTAAGGGATCAGATAACTTGCTATACTCAATTTCTTGGTTATTTGAGTATACTCTGTAAACCTAAGTAGAAAGAGATTAACATAATTATTATAGTGTAACCATACAATGATTAACATAATAGTGTAACCATACAATGATTAACATATAGTGTACCATACAATGTATATCAATAAAAGTGTCAAATGTTCCAGCAAAACACCAATAGTTTATAAAAAGGATAATTGAGTTTTAAAATGTTAGGTATCCTGATGGCATATTCTTAATCATTAATAAATAATTACTAATAGATAAAGATAATGCTTCTAATTATATTTACATGTAGTGCATTTTCAAAAATGGAGTGCCCATATGTGACAACTGTCAGCTAACAAGAAAATTTCTGGGCACAAACCTTTAGTAGTGACATTTCATTTTTTTGTTTTTTAACTAAAAAACTATGCAGTTGATTTCCTTCAAATTTAAAAAACTTAAAAAAAAATAGTCATTGTATGCTTTCAAACAAGTTTTAAGAACCAATATTAACACTTCATTAATATTACCTTGAACAACTTAACTCTACAAATTGATACATTGATTTTCCTTTTTAACTGTTAACTTATTTACCCTAAAAAATTCAGGAGAGCATTCTACATCATCCTGCAGAATTTCTTTCAGTTTTCCAAGGGTGATTCTTTTGTCGACAGGATAGAGTTTTTCTAAAAAAAAAAAAACACGAAGTCACATTACACAGATCTCTTACCAAGTTTAATAAGTGCCTGATGAATAAACATCACATCTACATGTAATTTAAATTCAACATTTTGAATTCATGATTGTAAAGGTGTACAAAGAGTAGCCTCAAATCTCTTTCACAGACAGTAGAACTGAAATCTTCTAGCAAAATGAGCATAGATTTGGGCAATTATTATTTTTTATTCCTTTGTTTTCTCTTTAACCCTATTCAGACCGGGGTCTTGCTTCTAGGCACAGGTTAAGGTAAACTTCCAATAAAAGGTGGTTCATTAGTTTGAAGGACAAGCCTGCCCTTCAATCTGTTACACCATGTCTCACCTCTTTCTTTTTCATTCTTGTCAGAATCAACAGCAGCCTCGCATATATATCTACTTGTATGCTCTAAGAGTTAAAAAAAGTTGATAACAGTTCTTAGAACAACGATGTATACTAATCAACTTTGTTTCTAGATTGCAACATCTAAAGGAACCAAGACTACATGTACCATAGAATTTGGACAGTAGCAGCACCCATTACTTTAGGAAATAGTAGGCCTTAGGGGTGGCAATGTTCAGGTAGTAGCTACTTTCAGGTGGCCATAACTTTCAGACTGCTGCAAATATGCAAAAAATCTATTCCAGTACTAAATATGTAAGAACCGTTGGAAAAAAACTCATCACCCCCAAATTGTGGGCTTCTAATCTCAGGATACAGCTATTATCAGCAATTTTTAAGGGTACTTTTGCAGTATCAAGGATTGCAAGATCTGAAATCATCTGCTCAGCTGGAAGATTGCTTAACTAACCTGATGGTTTTTTGGCAGGATCAGGCAGCACAACACAGAGCTGAATGGTGTGTTCATAAACATCCAACACTTCAAACAGCCGCGAGTGTTTAAAAACAAGATCCTCCTCCAAAGTTGACGCTTCCACAAACACCTACATGTACAGTACATAAACAAACACTGTCTAAGATTACTCAGTTATGACTTAGTATTAAAAATTAAATAACAAGGAATGCCCATACATGTATTGTACAAGTAGTACAGTCAAACTTCTCCTATGAAAGCAGGAGGAAAACAGCAAAAAAGAACTCATTTAAGGTGGCTCCATATAGTTATTCTATTATTATTCTTCCAAATAAAATATACACAAAACTCTCGAAAGACAGCATTAAGATCGTTTCATGATACTAGGCATAATATACACAGACACGTAGCTTAATTAGGCTTTCTCACTTATGGAGAAGTCTAATTTGGCAGTCTTGTCTAGTTACCATGGCAACCAGTGATTGAGTTGTTAGGCTTGTTGTTAAAGGCTACCAAACCTCTCAACGAATTTTCTTGTTTTTTACCGGTAATTATTAATGATTTTTGGTGAAACAGAAGAAACATTCTGTAAGTCTAATCTAACAAAGCCATAAAAAAAATCATTACATAATTTTCGGCAATTTACTCACTTTTCGTTTTTTACGTTTATTGGGTTTGTGTATGTACAAAAATTGTCTTTTTTTTGTGATCGAGAACCAAGAAAATCCTACTAATCTGTTGATGCTAATTAACAATTAGGTCATGCGTCAGCGTGCGTATGTCGAGATATTGAGCACGCGGGAAGTTTGGAGAGCACGAAAGAGGCGTAAGAGTTGCACGAGGCGCAGCCGAGTGCAAGTCTAGCCTCTTGAGTGCTCTACAAACTTCCCAAGTGCTCAATATCTTGACATACGCACAGCTGCATCATGAACTAATTGTTTTATAACATTATCAACGCGGTGTTTCTCGAGGTGTTAGTTTGCCGACGTCATTAGCGTGCTCAATAAGAATATGAAGCACGCTCGTGCTATTAAATTTGATTACGTGAAAATTCTAGCTATGTTACAATAAAAATTTACCATGTGGAATGCATGCAATAAACGTTTTAGCTACTGTAAAATACAGCAATACAAGAATGCCGGTATCAAGGTTTCTCAGTTCCTTACATTTATTGGTGAGGAAGAAATTAATGTGGTTCTATTGTGTTGTCTATGGTTGTTAAGCAACACGCATCAAAAAACGGAGGAACTGAGAAACCGCTACACTGGCATTCTTGTATTGATGTCACAGCGGACTATTCCCAGTTTTTCTTCTTGCGTGGCTTTGCAACCCACCGGAAGTGAAATTTCATGTTTCCAGACGGCTAAATCATGGACAAGAAAAATTGCATAGAAAAACTTTTTTCGACTTTCTTATCAGAACGCCACATAGATAATTCCAACAAGCAAATAAAAAAATCTGTCATATACACTTTAAGTGCACCTGATTGACAAAAGTGCAACATAGGTGTCCAATAACAGCTAATTTTTGTATCCAAATTACAAATTAAAAAGTTCCAATTGGATAGCTGTTATTAGACACCCACATGACCGTGCGACAATTACATAAGAAATAGGCTTGCAGACAACTATTAAAAATCACAATCAAGAATTTTGTTATTGATACGATAATTATTTTTAATAATTATTACATGTACCTTGTTAGATTTGAAGAATCCAAGTTCTTTTAATACTTTATTGGGGCTGTCCAGCAGCTTAAGTTCACTGTACGCTCCTTCAAACACAACTCTCATAGTTTCTAAGGGAAGGCCAAATTTCTAGAGAGAAAAAAAGTTCTATTATTAATTTGTATAATAACTAATTAAATTTTTTTTTTTCTGTGTGAGGGAACCAGGGGATCTGCTCCCTTCCTCGCCTCCCCTCCCCCCCCCCCCCCCATTACCTTGCAAAAAATAAATTATTTCAATTGAAAATTATTTTCAGTCTAACATTTTCACTACACAACCCACTCCACCCCCCTACCCAACCCTATGACAGATATTGGATTTGCCTTTAGTTTTCATAAGTAAGTAAGTAAGTAAGTAACCTTTATTTAAACACGATGGGTGTTAAAGCTAAAAAGCTTGTGGGGTCGTGCACTATATTACATTAAGAACTATTTACATCTAAATAATTATAATTAAAATACTAAATACAGTAAGCAAGACTATTGTTTAGATAATGATAATGATAACAAGTAATGATAATGATAACAAGGGGTTTGTGTTATGTTAAAACCAGACTTTCCATGCCTAAAGTGCGTAGCATGTATTAAATTAAGGGAGCAAGCTTCTGTTGTCTGGTACATGTGCATGCTCCTTTAGGAAATTTTTCTAATCAGGTTAAACTACTGGACATTGCATGCCCAACAACTTGATGCTATATCAAAACTGTACGTTCAAAGTCAACACTAACCACAACTTCATTGCATCTCCACCTAAAAAAAGATCATTAAAATTATTATCTTACCTCATGAATAAGAGTGTAAAGGTCCTTCACAGTCCAACTGAGTAGCGGACGCACATTAACAGGGTAAGCCACTCTCTCATTTTCAAGATCTACAACATGAACTTTGACTGTTGTTCCTACAGAAACCAACAACTTTGTTATGGATTTCGCATGGGCATATGTATCATTGCTATGCTTGGCATTTGCAGCTTTTGCCTATTTAGAAAAATGCAGTTAAATGCAATTTAACAGAGTTGACAACAAAGAGCGCTTGCGTTCCCTGGTAGTCAGCAGTGTTGGCACATATGCGCATGTGTCAAACTCCATGTGCTTGTGGATTGTAGCGTGGCGTACAGGATGCGTTTTCTTCTAGCATTTTACCATTGCTTTAGCGTGGCAGCTCATCGCCCAGGCAGTTCTTCTCCCACCCCTTCCCTCCCTCTTTCCACTGTCTCGACAGTGTGATGGGTGCCTGTTCCCCTTACTGTGTGGGGGCTCATGACTGGGTTGCCAGGATTTGCCAGCCATGGGAGCAGTCTTCATCTAGGAGCTGGCTGCCAATAGTGGAAGCTCCTGGATGTCTCAGGCACCCAACCTCCATTTTAGCGATGCAGTTGTTAACTCCTTGATTTGCACAATTCACTTGATGCCAATCGCAAGTATATAATTTTGCTCAAGGTATTTTTTTGCATATTGTGTTCTGCTAACAGCATTAAATAGTTGTTACCTTATTACATGAAATTTTGGCGACACTTAAATTTAGCGAAATTTAGCGATTTTTCTAAAAATCGCTAAATTAAAATGCACCAAAATTAAGTGTTGCTAAATTTAAATCGTCGCTAAATTAAAGTGAGTACAATATGAAATTCTGCCATCTGGTCAGTTTAACACAATCATGCTGTTTTATGGTCGATTATGACGTGTACCGGATGTCTCGGGCACATATCAGTCATTTCAGCTTGACAACTGAAATGGATTCTTCGCTAGCATTAAATTTTGCATTCCCGTATGGACTCTGCGGATTCTACGTTTATAAAGAGCCGTGGAATCCTAGACTAAATGAAAAGCTTGACACAATTCACAATTCGCCAAAGTTTCAGTTTGTGAAATCGCGAAAATTAAGTGACTTATGTTCCAAAATTTATGAAAAGTCGCTAAATTAAAGTGCCGCTAAATATCGCTAAATTAACGTGTCGCCAAAATTTCATGTAATAAGGTATTTTCAGCTTTTAAACTCCAGAGGTTAAAGTGGTTCTGTCTTGGTTTGGAGAATAATGATTCCAGTTTTTTCTCCATATTAGGAGTTTTTTTTCACTGGTTTTGCGCATCTGGCTTTAGTTAATCACCCCAACAATGTTATGTCAGTAAATGATCAATTTTTTGTACCATTTTACAATGTACAGTATAGTGTGTTTTTTTAAATAAACTTCCCTCATATGGGCTATGGCATGGTTTGCGACATGTTTACACAGACAAATATTGTAAGAGTTATATTTTGACTGTGAATACAGTGGCTGGTGTCAATGATGGTTGGTTGGCTCCCTCCAATTTTCTCTAGTGTTTACTGCATGTACACTGTATTTGGCTGAGTGCAGAGATAGAGAATAGAAATCTTATTAGTGAATAGTGATGTTTCTCCATTATTGAGAGAGAAAGAACTTGATTTTACAGAATGATTTAATTTACTCAACCACTACTGTTCAGTACATATTAGTTCACCTGAAGATGAACTAGAACAAGTCATGTCTGTTGACATATTTCAACATAAGCTGAAAACATGCTATTTAACGATCACAATTTTTTAACCCTAGATCTGTTGTTAGTATTTTTTTTAATTGATTTTTCTCATATAAAATTGTTAGTAAATTAACTTACCACCAGGTTTGTAGGGTAAAAATCTTTCATGCGGCATTCTTGTTTCAAGGAGAAGGTCAAACATGTATGACTGTTTGACTCCACAAAGTACTTTTCCCATTGGATCATGCTGGAATTGATAAAAATAGTGTACCAGTTAATATAATTATTAATATTAGTGGAGCACTCGCAGCCGAAGGCCCGCTGCAAAGCCCCATACTCATAGAATCTATGCCCGTCATTTTTCATGGTCATGGCTAGCGGAATGTTTTGCGGGCATGTTGTGTGCCCGCTGTCCGCCGTCCACCATCCGCCATACGTGTTGGGCTAGCTCCCAGGCACATATGACATCGTAAAACATGCATGTATGACGCCACACAACATCTGGGATCTTTGAGGCTTTGTTTTTCGCACAGCTACACAGCCGTCAGCTTGGTTGACACTTTTATCTTTTGCTGGTCAGTGTTTAGTAGAAAAGTAAAGTCGTTATTTCCCTGCATTTTTTTGCAGTTTGCTAATCAAGACAGGGATACTAATTAAGGGATATTCAGAAGCCGTTTTAGTGGAAAAAGAAGAGTTTTCTGGGATAAAATCTTGCTTTGAGGAACTTCATACGTTTTTCAATGTAGAGATGTTAGTTTTTATTATGGATTTCAGAACCAGCAAGCGAGGGACTCAAAGGTAAAATAGATTACATTTTTCGACGGGAATTTATGTTGATATCAATCTGTGATTGACTTTTTCTTTGTGTTCTTGTGTAGTTTTGGATAATTGTTTTTAAAACGTGCTTAACTTCAGTTGTATCGATTTCTTGAATTTCATCGAAGGCAGCTCGAACTCGATGTGCTATAAATGGTAAGCGTTTTGCTTTTGAACATAAACTAATGGAGATTTGAATAAAATTTTTTGAAAGAAGATTGTGTTGTCTATTTTTATGTGTTTGTTCATTCATTACATACAATGGAGGTCATTAGTGTTGGGACACTTACCAAAAAACTAGTCAAATAATCCGCCCCCCTCCACCCCCCTTGCAATGTTGAGATTTAATGATCGAACGGACATTTACGCCGAAAAAATATTCACTTACTTTGGTCAACATTGGTTTGGGGGGGAAAGGGGGGGGGGGGATACGCTCAAATTGCGGCCACAAAGATAACTGTAGCAGTATTACATTATTATTTGTTAACTTTTCACAGGTGTCCCAGCTACTTTTGTCCTCCATTGTAGATTGAAAAACAATAATATTTTATGTAAACAAAACAAGACTTAGATTTTATAGTTCTATCTTCACTTGCGTCACCTTATGCAAATATGTTTGAGTATTTTTGCAATTTTGATTTCCAAATCAGTTTCTCGGGCAATTTTTGACAAGCAACAACTGTATTTTATTCCGAAAGTAGTCGTACTAGTTATTCTAGACAGAGAAAAGTTGTTTTTGTGAACTTTTGTACGGTCTAAATGTACTGTGCAGACAGTCAATCAGGTAATGCTGTGAGAATTGCTAAAATTGAAAAATAGCCCGGTCGTCAATCTTTTGTTTTGTTATTATTCTTCTGCTTCCGACCTTTCACCTTAGTTAAGTTTCAACTTAGTTAAGCTTGTTTAGAGTGCGACGCTGTTAGGCTCAGGCTATCTACATAATTATATTATTCAAGATTTGTGGCAAGCTACACTGTAGGCCATATACTGGGTTCATTTCCGACAAGCGTCCTGCATACTGCTAATATCAGCAATGACTTAAGTGTCATGTGAGGTGATAAAGGAAGGTTGTCATGTGATACAATGGACACAACATCTTTCTCTTATTGGATCATGCTGGAATTGATAAAAAAGAGTGTAATAATAATATTATATTGATAAATAAAGAGAGATTGGTAAATGTCAAGCTCGGTAATGAAATGGAAAAGATGTAATGTTCATCATGTCATGAGCGCCGGACAGGAATCAAACCTATGACCAACCGTACACCAGTCAGATGCACTAACCACTTATCGGTAGCTATGAGAGATTAGTGGCAAACTACACTAGTTTTGTGGGCCATATACTAAGGATATATATGACATGCATCCTGCATACTGCTAGGATCAGCAATGACTAAAGGGTTATGTACAGTAATAAATAAAGCTTATCCTGCAACACAACGAACATTACATCTTTCTCAAACAAAGCACTGGAATGTGAGACAGAGGTGGCTTGGTTGAAAGCCGAGCTATATGCCCTTCAAAACAGAAGGCACAGTTGCAAAAAGAAAGTAAACCGAATAAACCAAGTCTACACCATCGGGAGCCTCAGCTCAACATCAAGGCTCTTTGCTCAATCCCTGCTTTTAACTGACCAAGTTTCAGAAGAAATGGAGCATCTGGCAGAGGTTTTCTTCAAGTGACACAGACAATGAGCAGAATCCCACGACTCACGGTGCACAATGCAAGGTAAGCTGTGTTCAAAGTCCAGGAAAACCACTAAATTAATAATAACTAGCCACTGGTGGTTGTTCCCAACTCTGGCCCCACAGCCAGTTACCAGGAAGCCTGGCATATGTACATGGTATCAAAGGACAAGGGATATGATGAGCTAACCTTCCCCAATTTTCTGCTGGATATGTTGCAGGTAAAATCCAATCTCAGGTTAGATCAGTGTTCAATCTGACTAGTTTATTTATTTTAAATGTGTAACCAGTATTAAATCTAGGTAAGCTAACCCTAACCCCAACACCAAGTTAACTCTAGTTCACAAAGCTAACCCCAGCTACAAGTAATTCTAATGCAAAGCCTGCTAATCATCACAGCACTGGCTACATGTACCTTTGTGCTAGGGTTAACAGTTAGCTTTGTGCTTGGGTCAGGGTTAGGGTTAGCTTACCTAGATTTGATACTAGGTACACATTTAACCTACATTGTAGACTGAATACTGATTCAACCTAAGAACAGATTTTATCTGCAACAGATATGCCTCCATTGTCAATTGAAACTACCACGCTCTCCAAGACAGAAAGAAACACTACAATCGACCACTGCTGACCATTGGTTTAATGTATCTTGTTACACAGTTCACCTGGCCTGCCATTTGTGAGTTTTGAGTACTCTTCAAAATCTAATGCAATCATGCACAATGAGGAGATTCCTTTTCTAGCTTAGAAACCTGTTCTACCGATTGTCCCGCCAAGAACATCGTTTTGGGACCCACCCCAGATACATCTTTAATCATACTGGCTTGACTTCCTGACTCGCAACCTTTCAATCACAACTCATGACTGTTTTCTGACTCTAATCTGTTGCAAATCTCACAACCTCTGCTAGACTCTAGACTTTCATGGCAATCCAGACAGTAGTTTAATTTGTTGCAAGACTTTAGCCTTTTTGATTGTGACTTTGAAATTATTGAGATAAATATTATCTCCTAGTCAAGTCACCCCAGTCCTTGTTAATCGAGCTGGCTCCAAGCCGGCGCGATTTATAAAATGACTGTTTCTTAGTCACAAATGGACACCCTCGAGGGGAACTCACATATAAAAATGACGGGGGTGCTCGTCGGAAATTTTCAAAAAACACCCTACTGGAATCTCGACGAACACTGCTGTCATTTTTATATCGGAGTCCCCCTCCGGGATTTTGAAGTGTTTTGGAGATTTGAGAGTAGATAAATTAATAGGTGGCGTAGCAGATGTCATGGGGATCATGACTGTCATTGAATCTTGCTGCATAGGTTAATGAATTGGTTGAAAGGTTGTTTATATGTAAAGGGTATTTGCTGTTTATTAATAGTAATTTGATGGAACCATGAAACAATTTTTGAATCAATATTTGAAGGTTCTTGGCTTGCTTTTTAATTTATTGAACAAGAAGCTGTACTACTATACACAGCTTGAATTGTACATGGCTTTAACCCATTGCAGTATTGATTCTTGAGTGTTTTGAGTGCTTTTACGGAGAAACATAAAATTATGTCTGAAAAGTAACACTACATTCAGTAGCCAATACGATCACTAACTGAAATGCAAAGTTATATAAAACCCAAACATGTAAATCAAACCTATATGTACAATTCAAGTCACGTAATGACCTAATGTGTGAAATTTCTGGTTGACCTTTACAGTCAAGTGTTTGGTTTCAAAAAAGCCTCTCTCTGTGCCAAACAGTAGGTCTCTGTCTTTTCTATGCTTGTAGTTTTGTAAAGTTATAGTTTTATGAAGGGAAATTAATAATAATAATAATAATAATATTACATACTAGTGATTTGATTCCTTAAAAAGTATGCCATGTAATCATAATACATTTGTGTAAGAACTTTACTAATGCTCACAGCCAAGGGTGGAACCCCTACTAAAAATAAAGATATTACTGTTACCTTCTTACAAAAAACTACAAAACGTATAATAAGATTAGAACTACAATGCCAAAAGGAACAAGAAAAAAATTTATTTACATTTATCTCTAGTTATTACAGATGGCACAGCCCTCTTAGCCTTGTTAGAAAAGTGCAAAATGCAAAAGAATTTCAAGCCAAAATGAAGCAAAGAGCACTAATTAACACGCACATAGAAGAAGAATAAATTGACCACCATGCATTTTGGAATAAGGTGCATATGAGCCGCCTTACCTCTTCTCCATCAAATGACCTCTCAATGTAGTCGTAGTACTCATCATACTTCACAATTCTGCACTGTTCTACAGGAAGGATCTTATCCAAGTGGAAGAGCTGATCATGGGTAATAACAGTACTCTGATTAA
Organism: Cladopsammia gracilis; assembly: GCA_022457155.1. Lineage (NCBI taxonomy): Eukaryota > Metazoa > Cnidaria > Anthozoa > Scleractinia > Dendrophylliidae > Cladopsammia > Cladopsammia gracilis. Next base: position 75,294 of record JAJGOT010000748.1, on the reverse strand, counting down.
AAGCTAAAATGCCATTCATACTCATTCTCCTAATGGCAGGGTTGTTAAAAGTAATTGGCTGCACCTACACTGTCATATTGGCCAGCTACATGTACTTTGCTTGCCAGTTCATTTGAGGAGATTTTATTAAAAATAATAACCAGTTACTTTCCAAAGTCTACTTCAAACTTTTCTGAAACCCTGACTGGTGGCAAAGCACAAATTTGAAATAAGACTGCTTATTTTTCAATTGGCTCGGTTTTCTTTGTTCTTTTCGGGTAAATATATTCAATAGCCCCAGACCATTATTAACTGTCTGAAAAGCTGGTGGCAGCTTTGATTGTAAAAGGGGAGTGCAGGGCTGAAACAATAGCTGATAACAATATCGAAACAATGGAATATATTCCCCTCAGCATATTCCCCCTGACATATGACATATTCTTCTTGACTTAGTCCCCTAATAATAGAATAACACAAATGGGAAGACAAAATAGGGTTTAACAAAGAAAACACACTATCATCAGTCAATATTTTTGTTTACATAAAAAGACTACTTCATCAATCTTATTCCTACATAATTACATTGTAACTTGCCAGGTCGCGACCAAAAAGCGAAATATTGATAACATTATTCGATGGTATCGTACCGCGATTTAGGTTTCGGGTCTTCAATAGTGTATGACGCCTTGGTTTACACCTGAACCTGAATATTTTTCCACCAGTTTCCCTTGGAAAACATACCAACATCCACTCCATTGATCTTCGAAAGATGAAGGCGGGCAGTTGGGCCATGGCGAGACCATGAGTACTGTTCATACATTTTGTTCTCTCTCTCAATCCTTCTACTCATAACGAAGCAATATGCAAATTTGGCAAAAGCAAAACATGTTTACCGTCTCGCTTCGCCACGTGCATGATCCCAATGCGGCCTTGCAGAATCATGCTTTTTTGCATTTGAATTGAACGAAATGCTACTCTCCAAAAAATTAATAATTTCTTCGTTTTAGAAAACCTCACAAAGTGAAAAATAAGCATGTTATTGACCTGTCTCTCTGGGATATGTATGTGATACTGGTATATTCCCATCGTAGTGTACCCGAGGGCATATATCACATATCCCCTTGCTCCAGGTCAATAACCCTTACATAGTATCATTTTATAACATTATGAATTGGGAAAAGGGGATTTGAAACAAGTAAAACCATTATTTTGTTAGCTCAGCTGGATAGCCAGTTGATTTTATGGTATATTTAGTTGGAAAAGGACTGCAAATGCATACCACTGAGAAGATTTTTGTTGACAGTCAAGCTACTGTACCAGCCTTCAAAAGAAAACCATCTAAAAATTTCTTCCTCGCCTTATGAGCAATGGCCACTGCATCATTCAGTGTATTATCCTTATGAATTTCCAATTGATGCTCCATTGGCATCTTGCTGGTGGGATGTTCACAAAAGATCTTTATCTAAAGCAAATCAAACCAAGAATATCAAAATAGGAAATGAAACATGGTCAACCTACATGTACTATCATACTGGGGCAGTATTACTTCAGTCACCGTAAAAAGATTCGTTCAGTCAGTTGTGGGGCTTAAATTATTGTTGGTGTTGACATACCATCATTGGAATACAATAACTGACGTTGGAGTGGTTGTCTGGCTGGTCATTAGCAAGTCTTCATTACAACTTTCTCATGCATAAGAACTTCACTTCACCTATAATTCTTTCTTCTTTTTCATGACAAAAATTTACTGAACTACTGGTGGTATGTTACAATTTATCCTAAGAATGTGATAAGAACATTTTCAGGCTCAAAATTAAAACAAAATAAGGGGTATAGAATGGTCTATCGGAAATGATGCGTCTTGGAAAATAGTCTCGGAATCTCGGGCTCGCAGTCCGGAGTCTCATAAATTTTTCTTGTAAATCTCAGCTTCCGTTGGAGATTTCAGTCACATTTTAAGCTGTTTTAGTACTATCGGCCCGACATTTTCCAGCAATTGGAGTCTCGGGCTCAGATTTTTCAGAGGTCTTGTGCTCGGATTTGATAGAAACGCTAAAGTCTCGGTCTCGAATTTTTAAACAAGGGTCTCGCAGTCTCGCAAAGTCTCTAATTTACCATTCTATATCCCTAAAATAAGAACATGTAGCCCAGCTACCTCAGCCCAAAAATTAGACATTCTCAGTACATAAAAAAGAGTGTACACGTACATTCATCATGATTTTATGCTTTAAATACTAAATGTATTAAGGACCAAAATGTGATACATACATGTACTGTAGTGTATTACAGCATTTTGGTGAGATCATACAATACAAAAATTTCTGTATTCTGATTGTCTAAAAGACCGCAGTCAAACATGCCTTCAAATCCACATCACGTAGAAACACAAAGGTCCAGGCCCACAATGATGCAGAACCTAGAAGCACTCAGAGCACTCAGACCACAGAAAAGGAGAATGTATAAATGCAATAAGATGAATTAAAGAAGGAATTAAAAAATACCATAGCCTTTTTATTAAAAAAAAAGCTTTTATTAACACTTTTTATTTGTAGTGGCATAGTGGGTTCACTAAAAACTTATTTATTTGATAAACAATAGAGATTGATAATGTGTAGTTCCAGAAAAAATCCATACCCACCCCATGGAAGGTCATTGGAAATTCCTAGGGGGAAGGGGGTCTTAAAAGCCAACATTTTAGAAGCAAAGTATGAAGCTAAACTGGAATTTCCTGGGGGGGATGGGGGGTGCAAAACAAAAAACCTTCTGTGGGGAGAGTATGGATATTTTCTGGAACTGCACAATTAGGAAAACATTAATTGTCTGCTCAGAAGGTCTATCATTCTCATCAGGGGCACAGTGGACAGACCCAGTAGAGTCGAGAGCTTAATAAACAGCAAAACCATTTCTCCTGAAGTAATAAATAAATATGGCATGAAAGACAAGGTAAACTTAAATTATCGTAAATCTCTCTACCACGCGTTTCAAACTGTGGTTACCACAGCTGGCCCTACAATGCACATGCCTGAGCCAACTGTTATCGATCTAATAATTATGTGTTATCAATCTATGTAGTTTGTGTATATAATAAAACTTGTCTTACATGTACCTTACAGAGTGAGTGAGCATGCGTTGAAGATGGTTTGGGCCAGCCACTTCTATGCTCTAAGGGTTAAAAAAAAGTTGTTATTATAACAACTCTTAGAACAATGATTTAACCAACTTTGTTTCTAGATTGCACCATCTAAAGGAACCAAGTCTACCATAGAATTTGGAAGGTAGAAGCCCCTGTTACTTTTAGTCAGACTAAGGGGTGGCAATTTTCAGGTACCAGCTAATTTCAGATGGCCACACATCTAACGTTCTGACTGCTAAAAATACGCAAAAAAATCTACTGGTATTCCAGTTCTTAATAATGTAAGAAAGGAAAATAATTCAACAATTGAGGAGGCTTGACTCAGTTTTTTTTTTTTTTTTTTTTTGCCGTGGGACGTACATGTATGTTTGAAAATGAAAATTTTGCAGGGAAGACATGCTTTGATTGCTTTCATTACTTCACCAAGTTTATGAAATGTGATCAAACTTTTATATGTCACTGGTCCAGTCCTTCATATTAGGTTTGGAATGACCATCCATTATTCTCCAAAAAACATTTCAACCAGGACAATCATTCCTATTAACGTAGAAGGTTAAGGAGACTCGAAAGGGTTTCTTACAGCTTATGTACGTACATGTCAGAACAACTAAACATTAACATTTAATGGTTTTAGTCTCTGAAACAAATTATAGATAAGCTTATGACTGGGTTGTTAAAGTTTCCTTCAAGACCATTTATGACATCATATCTGTTGTCATGGTAACTATAACCCCTCAAAAGTCAGTTTTTATCTCCTGTAAGTTAATGTTTAACTTACAGGAGAATTATGTGGGTTAACATGCATTCTTCTTGCATTTTTTAAATCTATCTTTAAAACTAACTCGCTCACCTGTGTTTTTTATAAGTGTTTTTAAAAGTTTGCAATATTCTTCACTTGAAGTGTAAATTTGAAAAAAATCTGTATTGTGGAAATCGAGATAAATCGAAAAAGGCCTTTTAAAGATTTAAAAAGAATTCCACTCTACAGTTTTTTTTCCAAAATGTCTCAAATGTTAGAAAAAGTTGATGCTACATTGTACTTGCATGAAAATTTTCAACATACCGGTAGGTCACCGAGCAAATTTTTGAGATAAAGAGGAATATTTTATGCACGATTTATTTCTGGTTAGCGCGATTTTATGCAGTATTTTCATTTCCGGTGAGCTGCGCGTGCTACTTTTTGATAGGAAAATCAGCTGACTCATGCGTCAATGTATGACGAGTGCATGTCGCGCGTGCACGCAGCTGAAAACCCTTTCTAGCCTCCTTAAATATATTTGCTACCATATCACCACTTTGAATAAATTATTTTCAAATTTTGAACATGTGATCAAACTTAATCAATTAGATTAAATAACCTGTGAATTAACCCGTGACTGGAAAATACAATGTACCTTGTAAAAAAAACCTCTGAATTTTGCAAGGCCTAAATTTTCCAATCAAATTCAAAATTTATACGATTTAATAAGAGTACAGACAATCTGGAAAAATGCTAACAATTTGTTAATTTGCAAGAGCGAGAATAGGGGTTCACCGGACGTGAGGGTGACCCTGGGATGTCTGCTAAATTAGTAATAATTATTTGTCTACTATAACTATACATGTATAATTAACATAAAAATAAACGTCAATTAATCATACCTGATGATTGCCGTTGTACTTCCTTTCTCTTTTGCGGTCTCAACATTTTTTCTTTTACACTCAGCTGGAAAGGACTGCCAGTGATAGCTTCGCCTTCTACTGTTATGGACACACTGAATACTCCTGCAGTCTCAGGTCGGTACTTTACTTCATAGCGGCCATCTTTTAAGCTTGTTATGCTGGGTTTATTGACTCTCCCAGTCTGTGATTGGATCTCAACCAAGACCTTGTCAATTTCACTGTAAGTTGTCTGTCCCTGGGAATCCTTTGTAATGATCGTGAAAGTGCAATCTTCGCCTTCTAAACCCTCCGTCAATCCCATTCCTTGTGCAATCGACAACGAAGGCTCGGTTTTGGTGATAACTAACTTTCCTAGCACGTTGTCTATGGACGACGTATTGCTTGGTATGAAATTTACCCCCAAGTAAAGCTTGTCCTGAAATTCATGCCGTGATGACAATAAGCTTAAATCCTGAAACCTTTGCTCCAGTATTTCTTCGACGTTTAAAATCTCTGGTAGATTATTTCGTTCAAGAACATCTTTGCCAAATTCTAAGCTGCCGTCTATTTCCATCAGTTTGTCGTCCAAGCCGGTCATTTGGGCTGAAAATGCAGCTTGAAAAGTTTCTTTCTGCTCGAATAACTCTTTGGTCACGGTTGATTCATGTTGGCGAATTAAACTTATCCAGTGCTCAGCGACTCGATGTACTTCGTCAGTCGATTGATCAATGCTGTTAAGCACTCGTACTCTTCGCTTCTCCAGAGATTCCTTTTGGTCCCTTAAACGACAGCCAATTGCTTCAATGTCTTGCATTTTGTTTGTAATGTCCGATATCTTTGGTACAAGTCCTTGTTCAAAGGAAATTATGTTGTGTGTTCGATCGTCTCGGTGCTCCAATATGGCACAGTCACGACAAATGCAAATTTTGCATTGTTCGCAGTAAAATCTCAACTCATCCTCGTGTTTCTTACAAATGTTTGCCTTCCTAGCATAATCTTGCATATCGCTTGACTCAAAGTTGCCGATTTCCTTAACATGGTGTCCCCTAAAAATCTTACATATCTTATGGGCCCCGCCAGCGCAGTCTTCGCACAAGAAGCCGTTGCAATCAAAACAATAAAACTTGAGTGTTTTCTTTTCCTCGCAGTTTCCACAAAGCATTGAATCCACCTCTTGTCCTTGTCCGCTGTAAGCGTCCACAATTTCCACCATCTGCTTGTAAAACAGATTGGATAGAAGGCTGTTGACGTTGTTGTTAGGACACTCGGTGATCTGACGACATGTTGGGCAACTTAACTCTCCTTCACTCGCACGCTGCTGCCGTAACCAAGATTCCAGACAGGTCTTGCAGAAAGTATGGAGACATTTCAGTAGTTTTGGTTCCTTGATTTTACTAAACTGCTCCTGACAGACAGAACATTCCACTTCCTTCTTCACGTGATCGAAGAAGCTTTTACTTTGAGCCATGGCTTCAAACAAGGGAGATTTCAGATGGAGCACGGCAGTTCTCGTAGACTTGCACTCTTTGAAAAGCGGAAGTTAATAGCAGATAGCAGGGATATTCTCGTCCCCAGAGGCGAGGGAGGCAGAGGCTCTGGCCTGCTCTGGGGACGCAGGATTTGATTGGCTAATCTGAAAACAAAAAATGTAAAACGGAAGTAAAAAATATAGATTACCGTGTGGCATGAAATTTTTGCGGGAGATTATTTTCGCGAATTTCGCGAATTTTCCGGCGATTCGCGAAAATATTATCTCCCGTGAAAAAAAAATCAAAGGGCTTAAAGCCATCTCGTTAATGCGTTAGAACGTGAGGTTAACAAAAAAGAAGAATCTTGATTGGGGGGGGGGGGGGGGGGGGTAAAATCGAATGTTCAATCTTTCCGAAGAGTACATACGCGACAAAGATTTTATGAACAAGGCAATAATGTCATTTTATTCCGCGAGACATTTAGTTATTGAAGCAACGGATGAACAGGGATGAAGTTCACTTTTGTAAAATAAGCTTTGTCGGGGACTAGCAACTTATTCTACATTCACTGGTTTTGGACTCAATAAAGCAGTCTTCAGTTGTTGGCTCTGGATTTTACTCTTGATTAGTCTTCTACTGTTCTTTACAGTTCAACTACTTCACAATATTCTCTGCAATATTCTCTGCAATATTCTCTGCAATATTCTCTGCAATATTCTCTGCTAGATCAATGTTACACCCACCTTTTATATCAGCCAGGAAACCAGTTGCTTAGCGCAAACAGAATGCTGACGTAAGTCTAATCCGATTGGTTAAAACAGTTTCATTAGCATGAAACCTTCGAGATAATTGCTTTGTCGAAATGACTCTTCAACCGAAGTTTTCACTGCTAAGCTTAAATCAACTGGCCAATATAAAACTAGGAGAACAATATAAAAACTACAAGGTACATACCAGTAAACAGACTTTTCATACTAACAGATAGGAAAGTACTAAAATTACGGTTTGAAAATCTAAGGTTGTTGTCAATTTACAGAAGGTGTTAAGCTTCTTCATCGAAGATGATTGGCTACAACTTTTCCATAATTTAACAACGAACGTAACTTAAAGGGTAAATTAAAAATACAGTTCAAAGTACAAAGCAGAATTTAAAACAATAGTTGTCTGATTACAAACACACCTATAAAAGCACTAAGCCTAATTAAAGTTATCCACTGCCAAGAATTCGGTTAGAAACTCAAAGAAACACGCTAAAACTCTTAAAAAACAAGCAGAATAGTCAGTTCCTGGTAAATATCGAAGGTAGACCAGATTAAGGTCAAAAATGTCAAACTAGACAAAATACTTAATATAGACAAGGCTTTGTCATCTGCCAAAGGCTCTAATTAAACATATTTCACGAACAGAAGTGTTACCGCGGAGATGCACCAAATTGGTACATCTCGTTTGTACCGAATTCATGTCAGGAGAAACTTTCTATCGATCATCAATTAACTCAGAAACCAAACCTACTAGTAGTGAAGTAGCTTACTCAAACCAGTCAACAAGAACGCTTACAACAACTCCACTATAAACATATATTGTAGCAATTGTCACAAGTGGCTAACGTAACTCTTCAATCAACATTTTCCTTCAACAAGACCAAGGAGAATGAATCCACAGAAATCATTTTCTCATCTCAGGAGAAGATGTCGTTTGACCAGTACTGATGAAATTGCTTTTATGATATTTCCCGTTAATCTATAGATATTTCCCGAAACGAATGAATTTTGCAATAAATCCCAAACACCGAATAAAATTCCTTTAATAATTTTAAGTCAAAAACATGCGCACTGCGAACATTTTCCATCGCTTCCATTTTTATTGTTTAACAAATACTCCCCACTTAGACGGAGCTGTCCCCAGCTCCAAATAAGGAAGAGAACAAGCTGTGCGATGGGAAAGGAATACTAACAATAACTGAATATAACAATGAAAAATCCCAACACCACAAGGTAAAAACAAGGCGGATAAATATGGATTGTGCGTGAATTTTATTTTTTTTTTTTGTAATGAGAAGAAAAACGCGCTGCCAGGACCGATGGTGAAAGAAAAATATACGAGGAGAAAAGTAATGTTACCTTTGATTAAGCCTGGATGCTACGGCCTAAAGGTATGTACCGTGTGTTCCCATTTCATGAGCAGGACTAAATTTACCATTATAAAAGATAAAAATATATAGTCTTTGCATGGCATAATACCACAGTGTATAACATTAAAATAACGTGACGCTTTATCAAAGGAAAATTGCATAAGCGGGTGAGCGTTAGGAACAGTGTTGGTGAAAATGTACTTTGAGAAGCACCCTTAATAAGGCCAAATAATACCGTGAGTAACAATCGGTTGGCGGCAGTCGCAATGTCGGGAGGGGGAAAGAATTTCCCAAACGTTTGGTACCATGGGTGAGAAAACAAACGTATGTGTGAAACAAAATTACCAATATTGGAAACGGCATGCGGGACTGATAAGTAGAGCGTGTCCGAACTTTTTCTAGTCGTTGAGTATCCGGATGTAATAGATTTGTAGTATGTTGGTAAGTGACTATGGTTTGTGTGCAAAGATTCGTGAACTGCAATTTTTCTGTGGTATTTCTGTGTACTATTTATAACGTTTTCCACTGGAAATTGGTCATGAGTACGATTTGCATGGATTGGAAATTTCTGAAAAACTCGTTGGAACATAAACTTTAAAATAAAAATTGCTTTTAGATGGTTTATCGCACTAAACTCATTATCGGAAGGCAAAAGAACTAAATGAATGCAATAAAATGATAACAGTATAAGCTCAAGAAATGTGTAGATTTTGGTGTTGGTACAAAACACTTGTGTGTCACTTGCGTTGCAATTTAATTGAAAGCAACGTTGGCGGCGTCGCGGTTTTAATTGGTCGAGCGAGCGGCTGGTAAAATCCTGTTTTTGCGTAGCAGAAGATTGGTAAGGGTCACTTAAAACTAGCATAATAGTCTGTGAATAGACGGGCTCTAATGTAATATTCCTGACATCTACAATTAGTTCATCAAAAATGGTTGGAGTTTCGTCAAAATTGTCATCTTCAATGCTATTAATAGTAGTAAATATTGCAGGTGCAATTTGCACAATTTCAGAACAATAAATGGCATGTGTATTGACCGAGTTAGTCACCGGCAAATAAAGATGTTTGGGAAAAGACATGAATTGACCGCTCTCAATGTGGTAAAGAAGTGTATGGCTCTTCAAATATTCATCTAATGTTGGTAATAGCATTGCCTCATCGTATGTTGGTAAAGGAGAGTTAAATAGGTTTCGTTTATCATTGGTTGCATATGATACAAGTGAATCTTCAATGTTCTGGTCGCGGATTGGTTCATTAGAAACGTTTGATGGCGCGCTTTCATTCGGAGGATCGAAACTACTTGCGAAAATTTCATTTAATTTATTCGTGTCATTACTTAGTCCACTTATAAAATCTATATTTGATTCTTGTATTCTATTTTTATTCTGAATTTGATTGTCCGCTTGAAAAACGGCCGTATTCTCTTCAATGGTTATGAACTGCGAACTTAAAGAGTTTGGTATGTCTCTTGTATCCTCGAAATCTTTATAACTTTTAATATTTGTATCGTTTCTATAATCCTCTGCGATTTCGATTTCCTCATAATAATTCTCTGTAATTTCATTAGTATTTGTCGCAGCAAGTTCATTTCGCAAGTCATTGTTTTGGTTCTCAATTTCATTATTCATAACTTCATTTTCATTTTCGATAAAATTGTTGCGCAATTGGACATCCTCTGTAGCGTAAATATTTTCATTACTGCGCTCTGTATCTTCGCATGTAGCTTCAATTTGAGTACTGTTCTCTGTATCATATTCAGTTTGAACTTCTTTAATGTGTTCATTGTAATTTGTGCTCAAGTGGATATTTTCAATATTTTCAATGAAAACGTCATTAGTTTCGTCTTCAATACCTTCTATAATAACATCATCTTCATTTTCAGCCGCGGAATCTCGAGGTAAAGGTAAATTGGCCAATGTGTTACCCATACGAAAATATGTGCGAGTTAAATTTGGAGCTGTGCTGGGATCAGGCCGACTACAACTTAGTGGACTAGCAGTTCCCCGGTTAACTACTTCATCCGAGATAGACAGTTGTGAACCAGTGGCTCCGCAATAAGAGTTATTGGTTAAATTACTAAAATTCGAAATAGTTACATCAGCATTATATGTACAAATGGGGCGTGATCTATGATTGGCTCTTGCACGGGAAGTAGGGCTTCCGGCAAGAGCCCTTATTCGTTTAAATGTGAGTTAGGCTGCCTAAGGTTAGATTGCCCTGAAAACTGTGGCCTATTAGGAACACTAACTTGTAGTCGCGAATCCTTTCTGCGCTGGTGACATGTACGCCATATGTGCCCTACGCGTTGGCAAAAAGAGCAAATGGGATCTCCTTCTACCGTACGAAAATTGCGTCCGTAAGAATGAAAATCAGGGCGACGTGGATTTTGATAGCGCCGTAATTCGTTTTCTAGGCGAGATACCTGACTCTGTAACTGGTCAATTTGATGGTTTGGTGATCCCTGCCAATTGCGCGCTTGAGAAAAATGCAATGGAACACTTTGAGACTGGTCGTAAGCAGCTACGCCTGCGGCAGAAACTGTATGCTGTTGAGTTTGTTCGTGCAGTTGTTTAATCTGCCTAGATAGTTCATCAAAACGCCTGTCCAATTGTGATGGGACAGACTCTGCAGAAACGGCAGCAATAGTTTGTGAATGTCCTGACACTGGCTGTGTCATGAATTTCTTAAACATTGTCTCCATTTGCGTTAGTACTGTCTGAGTCTCTGACACGCTTTGATTACTGTCTACTAATTCCTTCATGCGAGCTGAAGATTCCGCTTCTTGAAAACTTTTAGGTCGGGTTAAGATGACATAGCTTTGTATATTAGGCTGGAGGCCTTGAATAAAATAGCGCGTCGAATCAGCGTCTGACAACTTTAGGCGCTTGCATAGGCGTATAATATCTGTTATGTAATCATCAAGGCGTTCACCTTTCGCCTGCTTACGAGTGCTTAATTGTTGGCTAAGAATCCAATCTTGTCGTCCCGAAGCAAAACGCTCTTGAAATGCGGCCTTAAGCTGACCTAAATCTGACTTCATCTCTTCAGATAAAGCAAGGAACCATGCATGAGCCACGCCTGATAGATACAACGGTAAAGCATTGAGTTGATTTTCAACTGACCAGTTATTGATGTTAGCGATTCGTGAAAAGGAATCGAGCCAAGTTAAGGCGTCTACGGTAGGATTGCCGTCAAACGCATCTGGTTGTATTCCGATGGAACTTGATTTTTTATCAAGGCGAGTCTGAATTAACTCTAATTGCGTTCTCTGTGTGTGTGACTCCTTGGCGAGATCTTGTTTTAGGGATGAACACAAATCGTGGAACAATTTCTCAATTTCTTTCTTTTGTTCTTCGTTCATGTCTGTAGTTTTGCGGTGTGCGGGGCATGTACAAATATGAGTGTGAGTCTGTGTACCTAAAGTTTGTGCTTTACGGTTTTAAGATCGAGTGACAATTTGCCTAGAAGGAACAGGTTTATGCATGCACTGAGACAATACCTATCGCTCTTGGCTGATGCATTATTTGGGATAAGTAAAATTAAATAATTATGAGAAATAAAATTAGTACTGATTCTAATACTCCTTAAACTGTGACAATAGCGGTCATAATGTTCGCCTACTAATATCCGTATGCTTGTGTCTTTTTCTTGTTTGTCCTCTTGTTTGGGCTTCGTTGGTCTTTAAGTACGCGTCTGCCTCTTCTCAGTTCACTGTTCCTATTAGAATTTTTCGACGCACTATCGACCCGTCACAGCTTCAACGCACAAGCGTTTGTTCTTCGTCCGAGGACAACGCCCCGGCAATGTTCGTTTTTATTTGCTTATTTGGTTGTTCTGTGTTTCCTTGGTTGTTAATATCGTTCAAGTGTCGGCATCTTTCTGGAGGTAGTCGTTCTTCGTAGGACTCAAACTGCATAAATTTAGCACAACAAATCGTAGGGAGGTTCCACCAACGTTTCGCTGTTGGATCGGCGAAGAGAGCTGTGGGTACCAGTCGGGTATTCTGCCACCACCCTGTAGAAGAAACTGCCACGTCCACAGCCACTAAGACCATGCATCAATCAGTTTGGGTAGCGAGAGGAAAACCACGGAGCGTCCCGGTTCGACCACCACTTTGTAAAATAAGGTTTGTCGGGGACTAGCAACTTATTCTACATTCACTGCTTTTGGACTCAATAAAGCAGTCTTCAGTTGTTGACTCTGGATTTTACTCTTGATTAGTCTTCTACTGTTCTTTACAGTTCAGCTACTTCACAATATTCTCTGCAATATTCTCTGCAATATTCTCTGCAATATTCTCTGCAATATTCTCTGCAATATTCTCTGCTAGATCAATGTTACACCCACCTTTTATATCAGCCAGGAAACCAGTTGCTTAGCGCAAACAGAATGCTGACGTAAGTCTAATCCGATTGGTTAAAACAGTTTCATTAGCATGAAACCTTCGAGATAATTGCTTTGTCGAAATGACTCTTCAACCGAAGTTTTCACTGCTAAGCTTAAATCAACTGGCCAATATAAAACTAGGAGAACAATATAAAAACTACAAGGTACATACCAGTAAACAGACTTTTCATACTAACAGATAGGAAAGTACTAAAATTACGGTTTGAAAATCTAAGGTTGTTGTCAATTTACAGAAGGTGTTAAGCTTCTTCATCGAAGATGATTGGCTACAACTTTTCCATAATTTAACAACGAACGTAACTTAAAGGGTAAATTAAAAATACAGTTCAAAGTACAAAGCAGAATTTAAAACAATAGTTGTCTGATTACAAACACACCTATAAAAGCACTAAGCCTAATTAAAGTTATCCACTGCCAAGAATTCGGTTAGAAACTCAAAGAAACACGCTAAAACTCTTAAAAAACAAGCAGAATAGTCAGTTCCTGGTAAATATCGAAGGTAGACCAGATTAAGGTCAAAAATGTCAAACTAGACAAAATACTTAATATAGACAAGGCTTTGTCATCAGCCAAAGGCTCTAATTAAACATATTTCACGAACAGAAGTGTTACCGCGGAGATGTTCCAAATTGGTACATCTCGTTTGTACCGAATTCATGTCAGGAGAAACTTTCTATCGATCATCAATTAACTCAGAAACCAAACCTACTAGTAGTGAAGTAGCTTACTCAAACCAGTCAACAAGAACGCTTACAACAACTCCACTATAAACATATATTGTAGCAATTGTCACAAGTGGCTAACGTAACTCTTCAATCAACATTTTCCTTCAACAAGGAGAATGAATCCACAGAAATCATTTTCTCATCTCAGGAGAAGATGTCGTTTGATCAGTACTGATGAAATTGCTTTTATGATATTTCCCGTTAATCTATAGATATTTCCCGAAACGAATGAATTTTGCAATAAATCCCAAACACCGAATAAAATTCCTTTAATAATTTTAAGTCAAAAACATGCGCACTGCGAACATTTTCCATCGCTTCCATTTTTATTGTTTAACACTTTACAGTAGAACAGAAAGTGGAGTCTTGCTAAATAAAGAACGTAAAGGCTACGGTATGAAGGCTTTAAAATTTATTTGCCTATGACTGCAGAAGTGGTTGGAACTAGTGGAGGCTCATCAACGGTTTTTGACTGTGAAATGAGTGGTTGTAAGTGAATGTTATAAATAGCATTGTTGTGATCATCTACTGGTGCATTTGTAGGACATAAATAGGAAATATTCATAGGATAATTTTTTTCTTTTGATTTTACATTAAGAACTCTTCGATTTAAAATGGCAATATCATGTTTCGTATGTTTTCCCTTTCTCATGCGATTAAGTAGCTCTGCAAATTTTTTGGCATCTTTTTGTCTCATTATTTCTAAATTCAAACATGGTTGAAACTGGAAAACTTGAATGTCGTGTGTAAAATGTATTGCCTCTAATATGGAAAGCAGCTTTCCCAGTTGGAGCTGTTTTCAAAACTTTAATATCATCTGGATTTTCTCCTGCAATACTATTGAAATATTTGACTGATTTTTTTTTTTTTTTTTTTTTTTAATTTTATTACTTTATTCATAACACGAACAACAAACGCTTACAATAGTGAGAGTTACAAGTTAAATAAAATACTGAAAGATAATTTAATTAAATAATAAGTTATTAATAAAATTATAATAATAAAGTAATAATAGTAATGATAATAATAACAATAATAAAAAAAGTTAATAGCAGTCGAGCACAACATATCTTAACTTTCATCAAGAATCGAGAAAAAAGGAAGCAAAGAATACAAGTTGCGCAGGAGATTGAAACATCTTCACACCCTTTAGTTTTTCTGTATATGATTTTCAATGTATATCTTTTGTTCCATCATTGAGATAAAATGGTCGAAGTTGCATTGCTCTGAGTGCATTTTCTGGTTGTATAAGTAATATTTTCCAAATAATAAGCAGAAATTTAATTTTAGCACAGTAGCGTGATCATTTTCATCATCATTAGTTACTATCCCAAAAAGTTTTTCTAAAGGTGTTAGAGAAAAGGTGGAATGATATTTCTTATTAAACCAGTGAATAATTCTATCAAAGAACGTTTGAGACGAATAGCATTCCACAAAAGTATGGGTTATCGATTCAAGTCCTCCACAATAAAAGCAATTATTTACGTCTTCCAGACCATATGTACATAGCTCCTTTATTAGTAACAGTTAATCTATGAATCAATTTAAAATAGAATTCTCTTAGTTTGTTCTCTCGGCATACTTTTCCTATGAGATTAAATATTGATGTCCATTCTATGTTCTCTAATTTTAATTCTTTCTCCCATTTTTTTGGCCCCGTGGCTTTGACGGTGGTTGCATTGATGTAAAGCCAATAATAGTCCTTAGATTTCATTTTATATAGATCAATAATTAACGAAGGAGACAACTGAAAGGTTGTATCATCATCTATAAATCCATTTCTTGTGCTTACAGATCTAGATTTTTGAAGTAAATGTTTAGGGATCGCCGAGATCACTTGTAAGTACATCAAAAAATTAGATTTTGTGTTGAATTTTGTCTGGAATGCATTAAAGGACAATAATTTTCCACAATTATCTAACACGTCATGGATAAAAACGACACCTTTCTCCTTCCATTCTGGGTAGAAAAAGCTCTTTCCGTTGATCAGGATGTCTTTGTTATTGAAAATAATTAAATCTTGGCCATTGTTATATTGATATAAGGTCCTACGTTCTTGGAAATTAGCCAGTATTTGTCTGTAGAAAAGTGGAATTTTGGATTCCTTCAAAAATTTGGAGTCGTAATTACAATGAAGAAGAAAATTAAGACCTCCATATTTTTGAAAAAAGTGAGTTGGAATAGATTTCCATGACTCTATCGCAATTTCGTCCATCACTAGAAGTCTTGAAATCCAGGCTAGCCGTAATGATTTGAAAAGAATATTTGGATTGGGAGCACGTAGGCCTCCATTACTATAATCTTGGCACATAACATCTCTCTTAATTTTGTCCTGTTTCTTATTCCAAATGAAGTTAAAAAGGGACTTCTTTACTTTGACGGTGTCTTCTGCATTGACATCTAACATAGATGCTGAATAAACCAACTGAGAGATCCCCAAACTTTTTACGATAAGACATTTACCGAATAACGAAAGTTTGCGACTTCTCCATATATCGAGTTTCGTGTTAAAGGCCTACTCTGGGACCTTAAGTCGCCGTAACTTTAGGCGACTTTAAGCGATTTAAGGCGATTTAAGGCGACTTAAGGAAAAATTAGTTTAAAATATTGGCGACTTAAGGCGACTTAAGGCGACTTAAGGCAACTTAAGGCGACTTTAGGCGACTTAAGGCGATTTAAGGCGACTTAAGGCAACTTAAGGCAACTTAAGGTGACTGAAGGCAACTTCAGACAACATAAAAGTGTTTCTAAAAAGTGATGAAACAAAAGTTATTGACAGTCTCTTCATCACTATACCTAAATACCAAGCCACTGGTCTCTGGAGAGAAATATGAGACAGGATTCAAGCCGGGTCCGATTGAGTCAGGACTTAAGTCAGTTTGCGACCAAGGACGCCAGTTCAGGTTAGACATAGAGTTAGGGTTAGGGCTACAGCTTGAGTCCTGACATGAATCCTGGCATTCATGATAGTTTGTCTCATATTTCAATAAACAAAATTATCACAATCAGTTCACTTGGTCTCAGATAGACTTAAGTGACCGTAAATCTCCAGTTTCCAGATTTTAAAGCCCCTTTTAGCTATACTGAGATTCAAATTATTACAATAACAACAACAACATTATATAAATAATATGAATGCTAAATTGTATTATGAACATTAATTAGCCAAACAAGAGGCAGGAACAATATTACTTATCTAGAATGAGAAAAAATTCAGTTAGCTGCTCAAATGTTTTTAAGATATTGCAATAAAAACAATAATCATACAAAAATATAAAGATCATATACACTGCCAAACAAAATCTTGGGAAAAAAAATCCAACTTTTTCACTTAAAAATGGATACCTGATTTGAATCAAACTAACATACACTTTCCTTGACTTATTTATACAACAATGAACAAAGGCATCGAATTAGTTAATTCAAAATCACTTCTCGATTTCACAAATTACATAAATTTGGTTAATTTATCTGCCACTGTTGTGGCAGTTGCACAGTCAATTTTGGCTCGAAAGCTTGACAAACGACATCCAAAACTGTTTGGTCAGGCACCCAGCCAATTTGTTGTTCTCCTGCCTTAGTCCAATAGAATATTCCAATATCATATTTGGTACCGTAAGCGAGGGTCCTTCTCAATAGCGCATCTTTCCCATTTTCTCCAACTATTTGTCCGGCTCCTTGAAAACTTGGATGTTCCACTGACAGGGAACCGAACCCTCGTAGGAGACTTTGTAGCAGGGTTGATTAGTTCTGCTTCCAGGCCCGAAACGCTCTCACACTTTTCCACCTGGCAACATTTTAATTTAACCTGTCAAAACAAAACTAAATAGTGTTACTGATGAGGCTGTTACTACTACTGATGAGGCTGTTATTACCTCAAAAATTTCCAGAAAATAATGGATCACAAATGAATGCACAGCAAATGACAGAGTTGGCAATATTTACATTGGCGTCCGCCATTTTGATTCTCCCAGAATTCCTTTCCAATCGTAGATGGTTTCCATGCTTCGCGCGTTTCTTTTCCTCCCGCGCGCGACTAGCTCCCGGCCCGCGCTCGCTTAACCAATAAATTTCAGAAATTTACATCTACCTTACCTTGAATTGAGTTGTCGGAATTAGTTTTCTTTTCGCAATACAAGCAGGAAGCCAGTCAATGGCTACAAGAACGATTTCAAAAATTCCAGGCCAGCTTGATTGACAATCTACGCCACGAAGGCAAAGCACGTGAGTGGTAGCCTAGAGGGAGCCACGAAGCCTAGTCAGGCTGTACTGTAAAGTGGGAATGTGTTTCAATTTCAAAAACAGCAACACTTCAGCTTTGGCTTTGTTTGCCGAATCAATTGAGTGCTAGGGCGCGATCCATTCGACCAAAATTTCCGGAAATTCCGGTACAATCGAATGGAACAGAAATTTTCGAAAAATTCGTTTCGGAAATTTTGGTCAACCTCTCGAGGTTGTCCCGTTTTCCGGAAATTTGGAATTTCCGGAAATTGTCTGTTCCATTTGGCATTTCTACTCGGTGCAACAATTCAGCCGTAGTTGTCGCCTTGTGAAAAGCTACAATATGGCGGCAAAACGAGATTTTTATTATTGTCGCAGTCTGTTTCTTCACGTTTGACGGTACAGAATTCTTTCTTCGATATTTCTGTCGATAATTCGGGAAATATAGAACCTGCCGTTGATACGTTGAAAACAAAACTGAATGAACTTAAGCAAAAAAAATGTACAATGCACGGAATTCTTATTCCCGCCAGTTATGAATATTTCTTGTTTGTGGAATTGAGCTCGTGTTCTTAAGTTTCAAAAGGTACTATGCAAGAATTACAATAAGTTTCAACAACATCGCATGCTAAAGAAACGAGATCGGTTCATTCAAGTGGAAAATACCGTTCCATTCGACATATGAAAATTTCGGCAATTCAAACCGGATTTTTTGGCCGAATGGATCACGCCCCTAATTTCCTGAACATGAGTGCGCGAGCGCCCGCGCGCGTGGGCATCCATGCAAAAAGAAGTCATGTAGTCAAAACATGTGGCGGCCATGTTTGCTCGAGTGAGGCAAATTTTCCTGCTGGAAGCAGCTGCAAATCCTTTGCAAATTTCTGCTTAATGGTTGATAACAAGAAATCCTTTTGACCTTTGTGACAGAGAGCCGTCATGGTAACATAATCAACGCAAATTTTGCAATCTTGAGCGTACAGGTTGATTTAAATTCTTTGCTTCATCAAACTGTCAAGAAGATGACATATACAAGTTGTATAGAAGTTTCAAGTTTTCAAACGTTCAGTTACGATTGGTTGTAAATAGAATAATGTTGGATGGCTAGAACGCAGCTTAGAGGTTGTATGCGGGAGAAATGGCCGATTTTTGGTTGCTCTTTCACGTTGGGTAAGTAAGCTTAAAAGTTAAGTACATTTGTATACAGTTACATTGCCTTTGGTTAAGCTTATGATCTTTTCAAGCTTACTTGCTCAATGTAAAAGTGATAAGCAATAATTGGGCTTAACCCCAAAATACTTTTCAAATTATTGTGATCTTAGTGATCCAAAACAGCTCTCACTGTTGTTATAATACCCTGAAGGTGAAGGAATGCCTGCACCATTACAGTATATCAGTATTGACTGCTGATCAGCAG
Source organism: Cladopsammia gracilis (assembly GCA_022457155.1). Lineage (NCBI taxonomy): Eukaryota > Metazoa > Cnidaria > Anthozoa > Scleractinia > Dendrophylliidae > Cladopsammia > Cladopsammia gracilis. Next base: position 56,175 of record JAJGOT010000748.1, on the reverse strand, counting down.
TGTTTCTTTTTTATGATGTTGCTCATATTAAATGTTGATTATAATATAAGTCACAACTTCATCCTTTCAGCAACATTTTGTCCATGAAATATAAGTAAACCTATAGAAATAGCTGTCAATGTTTTTAAGATGAATGAGTGTACCATCCTTGGGGATGGACCATTTTATTTTTAGGGGTGGGGGGTTGGGCATTTTGTTTTAGCAAGCATGGTTTTTTTTTACCATCTTGAGGCTGTCCAAGAATTTTTTTTTGTGATTTTTCCATACTTTTCTATACTTAATCTGTGCGTGAATTTTTTTCTTGGTATTTGCCCCCCCCCCCCCCCCCCCCCCCTCAAAAATAAAATGGTCCATCCTTTATAGGGTTCAGCAAATATAATTGAAGCAACTAGGACATGGTGCATGACTATTGAAGCATGTGTTGTACTGCATGGGGCCATACCCTTGCAGTATATAATCATATATGGGAAATAAAAAAGAGATTTGGGGCAATAAAATTATTATATATTCAAGAAATAGTAAAAGTGAAACCTTTTAGGGCAATTTTAAGGTGTGCAGGCTTTTTTTAAGCCTAACGACTTCAGGCGACCTTAAGCGACAAAGGGCGACTTAAGGCGACTTTAGGCGACTTAAGGCGACTTTAGGCGACTTAAGGCGACTTTAGGCGACTTAAGGCGACTTTAGGCGACTTTAGGCGACTTAAGGCGACTTTAGGCGACTTAAGGTCCCAGAGTAGGCCTTGTTAAGATTATCAATTTTACTCAGTACATTTTTCTTATTGTTTCCTTTATCATTATATGAAATAAAGATCCCAAGAACTCGTACAGGTTCGTTCACCCAATTCAAAGCTAGCGGCTTGTCCTTATTAAGCCTCCATGACCCAAGCCATATTGCTTTAGTTTTTCTCATATTAAGTTTAAGACCAGATATATTGCCGAAGACATCAAGAACTTGAATTGCATTAGTAACCGACGTTACGTTTTTTAAGAAAAGTGATGTATCATCGGCAAATTGACTTATTTTATGTTCTGTTTCAAAGATTTTAATGCCTTCAATATTTGTTTCTTGCCTTATGCGGGCTGCCAAGATCTCTGCTCCCAGTATAAAAAGGTAAGGGGAGAGGGGACACCCTTGTCTAACTCCTCTTGTTAATTTAAAGTAGTGAGTTGTATAGCCATTGTGCAGAACAGCACTTTCAGTATTGGTATAAAACGTTTTTATCCAACGTTTAATGTTACTTCCAAAATTAAATAAATCTAAAGATTTCTGAATAAAATTCCATTCCACGGTATCGAAAGCTTTTCTAAAATCTAACAGAAGTAAAATCCCAGGCATGTCTTGCATTTTTGTTTGTTCGAGGATATCATTTATTAAACGGATATTTTGTCCTATATAACGTCCTTTAACAAAGCCTGTTTGATCACAGTTAATAAGTAGTGGAAGTATCTTTTCAATTCTCGTTGCAATGGCCTTAGAGGCGATTTTATAATCGACATTAAGGAGTGTAATGGGTCTCCAGTTTGATAAATCTTTTAGATTTGCATCTTCCTTAGGAATAAGTGTTATCACCCCTCTACGTTGGGAAATACTTAATTCGTTATCATCATACGCAGCGTTGACGCTGTCAAGAAATTCTTGGCCAAACAGATCGAAGAAGTGCTTATAAAATTCTACGGTGAAGCCGTCTTCACCAGGGGATTTTCCGTTAGTGAGACTCATTAAAGCTTTTTTGCATTCTTCTCATGTTAATTTTCCTTCGAGTTCGATTTTTTTGCTTTCGGACAATTTAGGTAAATTAGTACTTAGATTCTCAGTAAAAACTTGAAAAGACTCTTTTGAACCAGTACTCAAGATTTTCGTAAAATGTTCGTATTTCTGCAAGAATATCTTCGTCTTTTGATATTATTTCTCCTTCTGCATTTAAAAGTTCGTTTATTGTTTTATTATTATAATTTCTTCGCTCCATATTAAAAAAATATTTTGTGGGTTTTTCGCCTTTTTCGATCCATCTTATCTTTGAACGGAGGATGGCGCCCTCTGCCCTCCTCTCATAGATGAGACGCAGTTCAGTTTTAAGGCGCTCGTATTCGTGTAATTCATTTTCAACCATTTCGTCTGTGGTGGTATTTATTTTTTCCTCTAATAACTGCAAACGAGACTCTAACTGGTTTTGAAAATTTCTTCTATTACGAGCTTTATTTTTAGAGTACGGAATGGTTAAGCCTCGAATCTCCATTTTAATCATTTCCCATTTTAGTTTTGGATCATTCAGATCTGCATATTTTTTACATATGTCCGGATAGCTTTCCATTATTAAATTAACGAAAACTTCATCTTCTAGTAGCGAATTGTTAAATTTCCATAAACCAGGGCCTTTTTTCTTGCTTTCAATTTGCAACGATAGTCTAATAGCTTTGTGGTCTGGAGCAATAGCAGTTTTAATATCGACGGTTTTAGTTTGAGGAGTTAGAGGTTTCGCGATCAGAAAGAAATCAATTCTTGATTTCATTTTTAGTGAACTAGATTCATAAGTGAAACATTTTTTGCTGGGGTTCTTTACTCTTAGGATATCTACGAGTTTTAATTCATTCATCAGCTCAATAATTAGATCTCTGTATGCCGTTGGTTTCCATTTAACGCCGCCTTTCTTGTCAATGGGCTCAAGGGTAGCATTCCAGTCGCCTCCAACAATTAAATTACTAATATCAGCCTTTGAGATTAAGATCTCACCTAGGGTTTCAATAAATATTTTCTGAAGAGCAATGTTGTTTGGCGCGTAAATATTACATAATGTGAATTTGAATTCCTTAAGAGAAGCGTTAATTAACACAATCCTACCGTCTTCATCCACCCAGGAATTTTCAATTTGGGTACCGAAGAATAGATTTAATAAAATGCATACACCTTTTTATCTCGTTAATGCGCATGCGCATTAAGCGAGATTTCGGAGTCGAGTACGAAAAAGGGGCAAAAGTTGTTAACAAAATTTTGTGGACTTTTGTCCGGGGGGGGTTTCTTGTCCCTTCTTTATAGAAGCTATATTAGGGCATTGAGGATATGGTTGGTTAAACCGGTTAGGATTTCAAGAAGGGCGTCACATACTGCCCACCCGATTCGCGTATAATTAACCGCATATAAGCGGGTCTAATTAACATCAAATTACCGCATGCAAGCGGTTAAAGTAGGCCCTATTTACCTACTGAGAAATATTCTTTATATTACTGACGTACACGAGAACAGAACCCCAGAAATAAGAGAAACGAGCTCCAGTTTAGCACTGATCTGCAGTGTTTAGGGCTAAGCACTGATTTGAAAACGGTTAGCTTTCATATATGGTTATGGGTAACTCTATAAATATGTTAAAATTTACAGATCCTCTCAGCTAGCCCTCGTTGGTGTAGTGGATATGGGTATTAGTTATGAAGCAAACGACTCGGGTTCGAGGCATACACACTTCTGATGTTTTTCTTTCTTTTACTCCAAAACAGTAGTTTTACTTGATGTAAAATGTTCAAGTGAAAGACAAAAGCCAGTTTCAGATCAGCTCTATTTTCGTTATTTCTCAGTAGGTAAATAGGGCCTACTTTAACCGCTTGCATGCGGTAATTTGAAGTTAATTAGACTCGCTTATATGCGGTTAATTATGCGCGAATCGGCTGTACTGCCACTAAAATTTTTGGGGAGCACCCCCGGACCTATTGTTAATTTCCCAAGGGTATTGGGATGTCAGAACTTGTCATGAACTTGTCATATCTCACATTACGTTACCGCAAAGGTATTAAGTCCTTCTTTAAGTTTCGATATCTCACGTTACCTATCAGTTTCAATCATTTGTCGTAAAGCCATTGAAGCTGCTTTAGAAGGGATGCGTTTTCTTGGGAAACGCAGTTTGAGAATTTCACGGTGTATTTTTACGAATGGAGACGTTTTAAGAAAGTTAAATGGGACAGAAAAGTTTGTGTTTTAATATGAGCGATATGGCAGAGCAAAATAGCATGAACTTTGCGTTTTTTGAGGAGCACCCCCGGACCTATTGTTAATTTCCCTAGGGTATTGGGATGTCATGAACTTGTCATAATTATCTCACGCTACGTCACCGCAAAGGTATTACAGTTCTTATTTAGTTTCGATATCTCACGTTACCTACGGTATCAATAATCTTTCAAATTTCAAATCATTGCCATTAATAGATTTAGGTACATGGTAGAATGTATTGACGGTGATAAAAATTGCGCTTTGATTATGCAATAGTATGCAAGGGACCTCGTGATTTTGCAGACTTCGTCAAACTATTTCTTGTTTGCTGCAATTCTCTCTACAGTTCTATTCGTATACAAGTAAAATTTTGTTGTTGACAAAGCAAGCATTTTAACAACCATTTTATAAGCGATCTGAGCGTTTCAATTCAAGACAGACATTGGAACTTATTATTACGGACTTAATTGAGAAGATATTATTTGAGTGCCAATACGAAGAAAATATCAAGAAGTGGTTAGGATTTTATCGCATACACCGCCACTAAAATTTTTGGGGAGTACTCCCGGACCTATGTTAATTTCCCTATGGAATTGGCATGTCATAATTTTTTTTAAGTTTTGATATATAGCGTTACATATCAATCTTTGAAATTTGTTTTTACGTGGATGTGTCCGAGACGGCATTGATCTTCAAAGGTTCAAGAAATTTGTGTTTTTCTTGTCAATCATATGTCGTAAAGCCATTAGTGCTCATTTAGAAGGGTAAAAAAGGTCAAATGTTCTTGGGAAACGCAGTTTGACTGAAAATTTCACGGTGTATTTTTAAAATGAATGGAGACGTTCTGAGGAAGTTAAATGGCAAGGGAGCAAAAACAATAATTACTAAGTTCAATTTATGAAATGAATGGCTTTGAGTTCTCATAGTATGTTATCATTTAATGAACTACCGATCACGTGAACGAAATCATTGCCATTATTAGATTTAGGTACATGGTGGAATGTATTGACGGTGATAAAAATTGCGCTTTGATTATGCAATAGTATGCAAGGGATAGATGTTAGCAGGCAGGTTATAATTTTAAGAAAAACGACAAAACGTTTTAGTTTGAAAAACATGTTTCGACAGCAACTTCTGTCATCTTCAGTTAATTAATAGTGTACAAAGCGTTGACAGTGAATATATAAGTGGAAACAAATGTTAATTATGCTAGTAACAACAATGTAAATAAAAGCGTGACAATGTGAGAATTATAAGGATAGTTTCAAATTTACATGATGTAATTGTTGATTCAAAGACGGTTTTTCTCTATGAATATGAAAAGCCTCTTTTATCTTAAGTTGGAAACTCGTAGAAGCGTGATCGCTTCGTGACGGGCTTCGTTCGCGTGTGGTTTATAAGTTTGTATGTGCGGGCTGTAATGCCTGTTATGTCGGCGAAACAACCCGGCATTTTTCCACACGCGTGCGTGAGCACTTAGTCAATGACAGGACCTCGCACATTTTCAAACATCTACTGAATTCTGAACATTGCCGTACCTTGTGTTCACAAGATTGCTTTCATATTTTAGATCACGCTTCTACGAGTTTCCAACTTAAGATAAAAGAGGCTTTTCATATTCATAGAGAAAAACCGTCTTTGAATCAACAATTACATCATGTAAATTTGAAACTATCCTTATAATTCTCACATTGTCACGCTTTTATTTACATTGTTGTTACTAGCATAATTAACATTTGTTTCCACTTATATATTCACTGTCAACGCTTTGTACACTATTAATTAACTGAAGATGACAGAAGTTGCTGTCGAAACATGTTTTTCAAACTAAAACGTTTTGTCGTTTTTCTTAAAATTATGCAAGGGATCTCGTGATTTTGCTGAACAAACTAATTGTGCAAATGTAGAAGTTATTGTTTGCTGCAATTCTTTCTACAGTTCTATTCGTGTACAAGTAAAAGTTTGTTGTTCTGAATTGAATGACAAAGCAAGCATTTTAACAACCATTTTATAAGCGATTTCAGCGTTTCGATTCAAGACATACATTAGGGCCATTTATACGAGACCAAATAAGTCGCGACTTACATAAGTCGCGACTTACAGAAGACGCGAACCACTCGTATAAATGATACAAAAATGTGTTCGCATCTTATTTAGGTCGCGACTTATGCAAGCCTCACTCGTATAAATGGTCTAGTTCGCGTCTTTTGTAAGTCGCGACTTATGCAAGTCGCGACTTATTTGGTCTCGTATAAATGGCCCTAATGGCATTATTACGGACTTAACTGAGAAGATATTAGGGCTATTTATACGGGAGAAGATAAGACGCGTCTTATCTAAGACGCGACTTAAATAAGATGCGAAGTGTACCATTTATACGTTTGCGTCCAACATAAGACGCGAAGATCACGTATAAATGGTTCGCGTCTTATTTTGATACGGCGCACTTGTTGTTCACGTCTTATTTAGGACACGAAAGCATTTATACGAGGAAGTTCACGTCTTATTTAAGACGCGGACAAAATAAGAACTTAAAAAATAAGTCGCGTCTAAAATAAGACACGAATGCTTATTTTGTACTGTTTATACGATCGGTTCGCGTCTTATTTAAGTCGCGTCTTAGATAAGACGCGTCTTATTTTCTGTCGTATAAATGGCCCTATTATTTGAGTGCCAATACTACTCAAGTAAAAACCGTTTGATAAACGTTTTTTCACCTTTTTTCCGGATCCACGGTTGTGGCGTGCAGGAAAGACAGAAACATTTCCGGTGAAGATCACAAGAAAAGACAGAAAAGTCAGAAAAATATAGCACTGCGACAGCTTGAGACTCAGTTGAAGTAAAACGTAGTGAAAATTGCTTTTCAGTGTTTATCTGGCTTTGACAGCTTTCGTGATAAAGTTTCCTTTTTATCATTGTGGAATGTCCGGTTTCCGGAAGATTAGAAAGAACGGGAGAGAGCGAATCTTAAAAATGAAATTAAAGTTGGAAAAATAAATATTTGCTCAATTCTTTCTTTGAGGAATAGAGGAATTCTAAGGATATGCACTTTTTGTCCTGACTTCCTGACTGAATTTAAGTCTCAAAATAGCAATGAACAATGCGCTATATGATAAACGATTATACGTGAATGGACTCTGACCGATCAATGACAGACATGTAGCACGCGACATTTTAGAATCACCATAGGTGTCATAGGTCATGATCAGTAATCAGTTCTTTTCTTCTTCAAAATCTCCGTAAAATTCTAAGATGTTTATGTCTTATATGTAAAGATCTACAAACGCGGATAAACGTAAACAGTTTTCCGATGCGTTGTGGCACACATCAAAGATTAAGATAGGATGATCCTAGCTTGTTTTTGAACCGGTTCTGCTTGACATTTCTGACAGTCCTCAGAGAATTAATTCTGTATGGCGATGATCCGCAATTTGCACCTACAGTTTCATAGTTGAGACTAGTTGAACCTCTCAAACTCCCCGTAATCTCGAACTCAAATCCATTTCCTTTCGGTGACCTTCGATTTTCTCTTATGTCATATACTATACGAGTCTAATGAGAGTGCGAGATGTCAGGAGTTCAACTGTATTTTCGAGGTCTTCAGTGCATGTGATTTCAGAGTAATTTTCTGAACTTACAATCATGGGTGGCCAACGACCACTGATGTATAAATCTTCAAGGTTACCTTCATCATATTCCTTCCCAAAAAGTCATAAAATACCATAAAAAGAATTCACTTACCTTTTACATCATTCCGAGGCTTTTGAGTCTTATGATTCGCTCCGACGAAGGGCCAGCGCTCGAAACGTCAGCTTTCTCGAATCTTTTTACGGTGGCTAATTTACCTTATCGACTCAGTCGATAAAACCAAATTCTTGTGCTTCACCCCCACCGACGCAGCACCACAGTTTCTCTAGAAACTAACCCATTTCTTGTGTGATTTGTGTCGACTTCTGCTTTTTTTTTTAATTTTTTCGTTTCCTGTTTTCCTCCTTGTGTTTTACCATGCGGGAAGAGTTACTTATTGACTGTTATTTGACGATATAAGATCACCAGAGATCTGTACAACTCTGCAATTGATCCCGGCACCGCAAATGATCCCGGACCGCAAATGATCCCCAAATTGGACCGCAAATGATCCCGGACCGCAAATGATCCCCAAATTGGACCGCAAATGATCCCGGACCGCAAATGATCCCCAAATTGGACCGCAAATGATCCCGGACTGCAAGTGATCCCCATAGAGGACCGCAAATGATCCCGCTCATAAATAATAATGAAATGGTGTGTATTTGCATATACAGCTAGTTTATGCCTAAGCCTGGATTTCTACTGTCGCGTATTTTTTACGTGCGTAAATATAATAAGAAATGATGTATGAACAGCTTGTGCAAAAGTTTACGCGAGTAACGTTGTTCATGCGTCATCTCTTATTTTTATTTACGCTCGTAAAAATTACGTGACATTGGAAATGCACCTTAAAATTAAAAAAAAAATAAAAATTATAATATCATATGTATACAGACTTATACATATTTTTAAAAAGAGTAACTATTTAATCTAAGAATATGAATTAATAAAACACGCGTTAGGTCGTCTAAAAAGTTAAAGAGCTCAGTGTCTGTTATAAATAGGTCAGTAACGCGGGACTTACTTATCACCAGCCCTCCAACGCCAAAAGATGGCAATTGTTTATTCCATGCGATGAATGACCAAATAATTTGCCGGGGGATGGTATCCCAGAGCGTCTCAGAATTACGCTCTAGCCTGGTTAATTATCTCAGACTAAACCCAACCACACCAGACGGAGCTCATTTCAGAGATTTTGTCAATCATGGCGCATGGAAGACCTATCTACGAAGAATGGCAAAGGATGGATAGTGGGGGACTGGATTGCATTGTTGGGACTGATCAACATGTTAAATATCCCGGTGGCGATAGTCTCAAGTTTAGGAGAGGCAGGATTAAAAGTCATTCATTCAGCTGGGTATGAAGATGACGACAACGATAAAAGCAACGGAGGTATGGCGTTACTTAGCCATGAAGCTGAGCTACATTATCACAGTCTGGAACCAATAGACCTTTCCGCTTCTAAGAGTCCGCGACGTTCCAGTGTGCGACCGAACAGTTAAAAAACAAGTACGGCGAGGGAAAAGTTTATACGGAGGAGATTTGTCCAGTAACTGTGGAAAAATGTTTCAATGTTACACCCAAGGCGTCTTTGACAGTGGTGGAGCATTGCAGGTCTATTCCAATGACTGTTTTTTTTTTTGTGATGTTTGCTTAATGCATGAACTTTTTTTGAGCCTAGTAGGTGAACATAAAGGGGACGAGCAGACCTGGAAGAAAACTAATTAGCCTGTAACATTGTGTTATGTTCCTGGTAATGTTTTTTCCTTTGAAATACCAAATGTATGATTTGACTAAATTAATGTCCAGTTTATAAGTAAGGATATGCGACGTATGTTGCGTGGGCATCAATAGAATCTGCTCACAATTTTATGATTTCAAATAAAACGAATTACGTTTTTGTTGATTGAGAGTGAATCCAATAGTGTCGTAACGAAATTCTTTAGCCTAGATAAAAAAATGTAAACCCTGATTTGTGAGGTCAAAATATGGCTTTAGAAATACTTGTGACAAAAGCTCAACTACCACGTCATTCCCCTATCAACTCCATTCCATTATCCACACCATTCCTCTATTTATTAAATCCAGGCTTAGGCATAAACTAGATGTATATGCACAGCTCTAGTAAAAAAAAAATCCACACCATTCCATTATTATTTATGAGCGGGATCATTTGCGGTCCTCTATGGGGATCATTTGCGGTCCGGGATCATTTGCGGTCCAATTTGGGGATCATTTGCGGTCCGGGATCATTTGCGGAGCTGTACAGATCACCAGAATTCAGAACACAAAGAATGACTTTGAAATAAATGAGTGCCAAAAATCAAAGGTCACCGAGTATGTATACCAGGAGTCTAGGGTCTACTCTAACTGCAGAGAGGAAGAGAATAGCCTGCGAACAGGCTCCTGGTTCGGAGGGGCGCTATTTTCCGGCGCTATTTTACTGGAAGCCTGTCCGCAGGCTAGGAAGAGATGGGCCTTGGGAACGAGGTTGGTAGAAGTTTCAATAAGAAATAGATCATTAAAACAGACCGTCCTGTGTTGATATGGACGATATGGTCAATAATGCTTAACTTTTATTGGTAAATTGCACAACTTTCTGAAGTTGCTGTCTATTTTCAGAGTTTTTTTTTGTGTCGCTGTCGTAATTAGTCGTATCTTTGAAGCGGAATCGAGTCGCTTGTCGCTGTTCTGTTCAGAACGTCAGTGGAACGTCTCGTGTCGGCAGTTTTCGGGGCCATGTCGCTTGTCGCTTTTACCTCTTGGAAGGCCTCTTTGAGCCGAGATGTTTTGAAAACAGCTTCGCATTTCAATTGGCTATAAAAGGAAACGAAACCTAATCACCAGCTCTATTCCTACAAGAGACACCATTCTGCCTGAAGGTACACATTTGTTGAGTCAACGGAAAAAGCGACAAGTAAAAGATTTTCATTTGCCTTTTTTACAATAGTCTACCTTAAAAATATAATGAAGTCTTTAGAGAAAACATTCCTCTTTTTAGAGATTACAATGGGAGGGGGGGTCACGATCCCGTTTCACGCACTTTTTTTATGAATTTCACGCGTCACATATTCGTTAAATTCCTTAGTCTGGTTCCTTACAAGGATATTAGTTACTAAATTTACGAATCACGTTTCCATTTTACTAACTTTCAAGTTTCACGCACTGATTTTTTCCCTGATCACGCGTCATGCATAGACCCTTCGCCACCCTCTTTTTAGTGAACTTATTCACATGCACAAAGTTCTTGTTTTGTCTCATACATCCACATATACAATGCATATATGAATTGGCTGTTTAAAAACATTGCCAGTAAATCAATTTAATCCTAAATGAAAATCGTTGCAATATGTTTTAGTTCTGTTTAAATATCAATAAATAAAGATAGTAAATTTTTTTAACCTTCGTTCATCTTTCCCAAATTTCGATTGATAAGAAAATTGCCATTGTAATGCCATACAAGTCATTGCTCATGACTTTTATTGATTTGGTGGCTTCTAAAAGAGCCCTTAAGTCCTTTATGACTGCAATGTCTAACTCCATGATTAGACCTACAGGTATTTTCAATCTTTTTCTCAATGTTCTCTATCCTGCCAATACCCATATCCAGTTGACTGGTGCGACTCGCATTTTGTCCTTCTGCTATACTGAATAAATACAGGCAGCAAGTCGCCTCGTCTTACCCCCCCCCCCCCCCCCCCCCCGATGTAGCCACAAAGCCATTGTATACTACATCTGTATGCTATACCTCGTATAAAAACGAAACAGATAATTCGTAAACAAGTTATATTATATATATGACGCAACTGTCAGAAACAAAACACGCGCAAAGACATACAGGTCAAACCCATTCGTGTCCATTCAGAAGTGTTGCTACTTTACCCGCTAAAAATTAACATCAACTTCAATAGACCATTTAGCAACTTTACACATATTACCTATCACATCTTGACTATATTTACCTATCAAAGGCACCCAACTTTTCCAATTCTTCTTGTTTTTTTTATTACCTTACGTTCTGTCGCATTAACGAGATGGCTTTAAGAGCCCTTTGATTGATGATTGGAACCGTGTGAAAAGAAAATTTCACCTCGCCATTCAGTTTTCCAAATTAATTCGTCTTGTGGCTGCGAATACGTTTCTTGAAGTAAATAAACAGCACAATTTTGATCTTTCAAATATGTGAAGATACTTCGTCTCTTACGCAAATTTCTTAAGCCTCTAACATTTAGAGATAATAATTTTAGTTCTCTGTTTTTAGTTATAGACTACTAAGAAAAAGAGAAAACGATTGTTAGATGCGCCCAACTGAAATAACAATCGAATAAAAACAGAACGTAAAAAATAATAATTAACACGCAAACATTTATGTCGACAAGAAAAGAAAAATGGATAAATAATATTCACAACAAACAAGTACATATAAACTTAATCAGTCTGGGAAATCTAGATAAGTTTATACTGTCTCGCTCTTTCCGTCAAATTATAAGATTGTTTAATTTTTACAATTCCTTTATATCTTCTTTAGAATACATTTGCCGTGGATTTCCACTCGGAGAGGTTTTGATGAAAATTTTTCCATCGAGAGACCAAACGTTTTTTATCTTTCCATTTCTTCGTTTCTCCAATGCAATACTCATCATGCTTCTGCGATATGGAGTAAGATTCTCATTAATAAAGATTTGATGCGGACGTCCCTCAGTTTCCATGAAGCATCCAGGAAAAAGATCTGTAGCGGACACATTTTTTAAATTAATTCGGGCTTTGTATACTTTAGACTTAATTTTATGACTTACGAATTTTGCCAGCACCGGTTTGTTGCCTTCTTTCCTCTTTATTCGGTGAGAGATTTCGATGTCGTCTTCCTGAACTTTTACCCCGACTGCCTCGGCAATTTTACAAACAATCCGCTGGTCGGTTCACATATTAATATCGTCAGGGATACCACAAAACTCCAATGAATTTTTCCTCGAATACTGCTCCAAATTGTCGAGGTTTGTTTGAATCTCTTCGAGTTCTTCAGCATGTTCTTTGACGTATTTAGCTGTTTTAGTAAGTTGGTTTTCTAAGGATGCGACGTATTTGTTCTGGTTAACCAATTCATTCTTTAAATTTGAGACCTCTTTTCGAAGTCGTTCCTCGCTGTTTTTTAATTCGGCTACATCGTTAGTGAGTTGAAAACTTGTTTTAAGTAGCTTCGTGACTGTTGTTTGTACATCAATTAGAAGTTCATGGATTTCTTTTAAACTTGGTTCGTCCTCTTCTTCAAGTTCGGTCGGTGACGCCGCCATCTTTGATTCTTCGACACGCAATAGTTTGTGTTCAGGTGATGTAGTGCTGTCGTCTGAGCCTCGGTCGATTCTTTTTTTTTTCTTATTTGTATTTAACATCTGCGAAGTGAGATGTAGAGGATATTTGTAGTTGAAATTTACATTTTTTGGAAAGGCGTTTGCAGAGCTCTTTAAGCGCGTCCGTCCTCCATGCCGTCCCAGTCTCTTCTCGCAATGGTGAGGGGAATATACAATTCTTTGTTTTGCTATTGTTAGCAGCTATTGTCTTCAGCCCCGCCTCTCAGCCCTGTCAATCAAAGTCGCACCCAGCTTTTCAGGCACTGTAATGAACGGGGTTATGTGATTTATTCCCCTAAAAAGAACAAAGAAAACTGAGCAAGATGAAAAATAAACTAACTTACCTATTTATTGGGTGTTTCTTGGTGTTGCGGAAGCCATTGTTGGTTAGCTTTTGTGTTGTGGTGTGGGTATTGTTCAGTGTCTTTTGAATATTTTGTTCTACGTCATTGGGTGATCACACCATCCGCAACACCAAGAAACTACCTATTTACCTGTTCACAGATTATAACAAATGTTTTAACAGTATCACAGTACTTGTCCAATACTGTGACAAATTTATGCATAGCATTGTACTGTAATACATTGTGCTGTATGTTGTCGTTTTAGAATGTATTGTTAAACTATTGTTATGGTCATATAATATAATACAATGCTATGCATAAATTTGTCACAGTATTAGACAACCCTCCAGAAACTACCGTCAGAATTGTCGGATCCCTTTAATATGCATTCCCAACTAATATCCGACTATTTTCCGTGTATTACTATGGACCAAAATACTTTAATGCTTTAGATGCCAATATTGCTTGTCTCTTTCAAAGTTAAGCTAAAAAGATCTGTCTTAGCAGTTGTTACTTCTCTTCTAAATTAATTATCCTTAAACCGACGCCAACAGCCATCCATTTATACTTAAAGTTTACTACAATCATCTTTAATAATTAAAGAAGGAAGCCTAATTTCACAAGCCCTAAGGTTTATTTTTTTGCATCTCGCCACTCAAGTATCTTTTATTTTCTTTCTTTTATAAATTTAATATTATGTAATTTTGCTGTTGCAAATTAGGAATTGTATAGTATACAACTTACGGTAATTTAAAAAAAAATCAAATAATTTAGGTAATTTACTGAAATTTTTTTATTTCCTCTTTTGATGTTTGTTTTTCATGAAGAGGCTGGAGCTTGGTATTCTTTTCAAGTTCTAACTACTATCTTGTGTTTAATGAAACTGCATTACGAGTTACCGGGGTATGGGGTATTGGAGCAAAAATTATAGGGATACGATATATTGGGTAATAAGGCCAATAAAACAGGGATACAAGAATATACAGGTCTAAAATGAATGGGATAATACAGGATATGCAGGACCCCACCCCCTTAATGGAGCTTCTTCAGTTGCCAAAGAACAAAGAAGAAAGCACAACAAAGGAGGTAAAAATATCATCTAATATTAGTCCACGATTTTACTGACAATCTTGATCCGTTTGCTCTCCACAGTTGAAAAGGAAAAGCGAATATTGGCCACAGTATTTGATTGCAGACAGAAGCAACTTTGTGATACCAATGCTGCCTGTACAGAAGATCTCTTGAACAGGAATCGTTACATCTGTGTTTGCAAAAGTGGTTTTCAAGGAAATGGATCTGTCTGTCACGGTAAGAGTGTTGACAGGCAATGATATGCATTTTTATTTCTTCCTTGCCTTGACACTTGTGAAATAAGCCCTTTCAAACAAAATTAATCATCCGATGAATATAACATAACTTCAAAGTAAAACAATACGGTCCACTGCTTTCAATTCCTGTAATAAGTTAAAACAATATGGTCCACTGCTTACAATTCCTGGAATTTTTTACAGGTAAAGGAAACATATGTTTCAAAGTTGTCCTATAAAAAATTAAAGGCTACTCAATTGTTTACAACATCCGCCTAAAAAGAAGATATTCATTCCAACGGCACAAAGTTAGAAAATTTAAAAATAAACATATAGTGGGAAACATATAGCTCCACATGGAGGAAGTGTATGATGCTTTTCATCGATCAAGGTTCTAGGAAAGAATTAAAAGGTTAAATTGAATTGGCTAAAATGTGGTTATAGTCAACACATTCTAGGTCTCCTTTCTATATTCAACTGTTTCGCTTTGTTTCATTACTGTAAAACCTATTTTATACCAGCCAGATCAAGATGGTTCGTTTTTAATTAACCATAAAACTTTAATTTCTTGCAGATATTAACGAGTGTTTATCCCATGAACTGCATTCCTGCCCGTTTAACTCAGACTGTGTCAACACTGTTGGTACCTACAACTGCAGTTGTCATCCTGGATATGAAAGCGATGGACGATCGTGCAACGATGTCAACGAGTGCAACATAAACACTCACAATTGCAGCACTTATGCATTCTGTAACAACACTATTGGCTCTTATGACTGCACCTGTCTTGAAGGATTTCAAGGTAATGGGTCTTTCTGTGGTGACGCCGACGAATGTGGAACGGACGTTCATAATTGCAGTCTCCAAGCATTCTGCATGAATGCTATTGGGACCTTCAACTGCACGTGTTTGTCAGGCTTTCATGGGGATGGGCGGACATGTCAAGATGTTAACGAGTGCAAAGCGAAGACTGATAATTGCAGTGTGAATGCAGTCTGCACAAACAATATTGGCGCATATAATTGTACTTGCAACGAAGGGTTTGAAGGTGATGGACGGTCGTGCAAGGACGTGGATGAATGCAAGATAAAAACACACAAATGCAGCCTGCATGCATTCTGCACAAACATTATTGGCGCGTATAATTGTACTTGTAATGAAGGGTTCGAAGGTGATGGACGGTCGTGCAAGGACGTGGATGAATGCAAGATGAAAACACACAAATGCAGCGTGCATGCATTCTGCACAAACAATATTGGTGCCTATAATTGTACTTGCAATGAAGGGTTCGAAGGTGATGGACGCTCGTGCAAAGACGTGGATGAATGCAAGATGGAAAAGCACAAATGCAGTCTGCATGCATTCTGCACAAACAGTGTTGGTACATTCAGTTGCACGTGTCATGGTGGACACAAAGGAGACGGATTGCTGTACACTGACATAGATGAGTGCAAGAGTGGGACTCACAGATGTCACTCTCACGCCAGTTGTGCTAACAACCCAGGTTCATACAGCTGTTCTTGCAGAGAAGGGTACACAGGAAATGGCCAATATTGCAGTGGTAAGTACAGGGACAACATAAAAAGTTTGAAATGTCCATCCATATCCTTTTATTTTTCTTAAAGCTAATTTACGGGTGTTTCTTAAGATGTACTGAAAGGAATATAGTATTCCTGATTGTGTTGCGCAATATTTGAATCATTTTTTTTTTCAAAAGTTGTTTTTCTAGCACCCGATTCGTTCAATCGTGAAAGAGCGTCTGATCTTCGAGACTGAAAGATTGATCACTTCTAGTTAGAGTAAGTCCGGATTATAAGTTGAACCGCTAAGATCATACCGTAAAATATGATCTATTTTTCTTAGACATAGATGAGTGCAGTCGAAGCCCTTGTGACGAGAACGCAGTTTGCAGAAACACAGACGGGTCATATGGCTGTGGCTGCAATCCCGGCTTCCAGGGTGACGGAATGTCATGTGATGATTATGATGAGTGCAAAAAGGGTGCTTACGACTGTCACCAGAAAGCTGTGTGTCATAATACTTGGGGCTCATATCGCTGTTCCTGTTCTAAAGGTTATCGTGGAAATGAATGACATATCTAATTACATATATAAATATATATATATATATATATTTATAAATAAATAAATAAATAAATAAATAAATTTGTGTTTTGACTTTTCCGTAGTAGAGTGCTCAATACATAAAGTAGAGCGTGATAAATATTTAAAACAGGAAAAAGACTACACTTGTATCCCTACAAGCCTGTTTCGTGATTGCTCACTCTTCAGGGGATTTTATTAAAGAATAAACATAACCATCGCTTATATACAAAATTTGAATGCTCGGATGTTTAGTTGTTACATAGCAACGCTTTGTTACGGTGACGGCAAGAAGATACAAGTTCGTTACGTTTATTAAGTGATGACAGGTCAGGGCGGCAAATGATTAAGAATTTTTCCTTAAAACAGAGATTACATCTTTTGCTTGAGCTGCTATATGAGGAGCTATTAGAAATTACACGCCATGAGATAGAATGTTCGATGTTGTTGTCTTTAAGTGACCAGATGTGCTTGCTAAGTTCGGTGGAGTTTCTGTGTTTTGCGTGACGAAATGATGAAGTGTGGTTTCTATATCTTGTCTTGAAGTCGTTTTCCGTAAGTCCGATGTATGATTGGGAAGTGTTGTTGTCGGTTCGCGTGACGTTAGCTTGATAGATGACAGATGATTGAAGGCAGTTTCCGTTTAGGGGGCATAAGCTCTTTTGACGGCAGTTGCATGATTTGGTGTGAGTAGTGTTATTTGCGGTATTATCAGTGACTTTGGATGAATTTAGAACACGTTTGTTGTGATTGTCAATAATTTGTTTGGTGTTATTCATGCAGCTGTAACTGATCTTGACGGTGTTTCGATTGAAGAAACATGTGAACTAGTGGGAAGTTTCCTGCTTTGCAATTACAGCATCTTGACGTAAACTTAGGCCTCTACCGGGACGACGGTCTAGCCGTTTCCAACGCCACACCGAGAGACATTGAGAACACTAAGAAAGAAATATGCCGAGTTTTCAACCTGAACGGGCTGCGAATAACGATTGAAGCCAACAAACAGATCGTTAACTTCTTAGATGTCACCTTCAACCTAAACAACAGCACCTTTCAACCCTTCACAAAACCTAATACCGCACTTCTTTATGTCCACCGTGAGAGTAATCATCCACCCACAACCACAAAGAACATTCCCAACAACATCAACAGACGGCTGTCATCCCTTTCATCGGACAAGGCATCATTCGACCAAGCTGCGCCACCATACCAAAAAGCACTAGACGAAAGTGGATACAACTACACTTTACACTACGAACCGATCACGACCCCTAATCGCAGAAACAGACAACGTAACAACATCCTTTGGTATAACCCCCCGTTCAGCAAAAACGTCAGCACAAACATCGGTCACAGATTCCTTGCTTTAGTAGACAAACACTTTCCTAAAGACAACGACCTCAGAAAAATCTTCAATCGAAACACCGTCAAGATCAGTTACAGCTGCATGAATAACACCAAACAAATTATTGACAATCACAACAAACGTGTTCTAAATTCATCCAAAGTCACTGATAATACCGCAAATAACACTACTCACACCAAATCATGCAACTGCCGTCAAAAGAGCTTATGCCCCCTAAACGGAAACTGCCTTCAATCATCTGTCATCTATCAAGCTAACGTCACGCGAACCGACAACAACACTTCCCAATCATACATCGGACTTACGGAAAACGACTTCATGACAAGATATGGAAACCACACTTCATCATTTCGTCACGCAAAACACAGAAACTCCACCGAACTTAGCAAGCACATCTGGTCACTTAAAGACAACAACATCGAACATTCTATCTCATGGCGTGTAATTTCTAATAGCTCTTCATATAGCAGCTCAAGCAAAAGATGTAATCTCTGTCTTAAGGAAAAATTCTTAATCATTTGCCGCCCTGACCTGTCATCACTTAATAAACGTAACTTCTTGCCGTCTTCTTGTATCTTCTTGCCGTCACCGTAACAAAGCGTTGCTATGTAACAACTAAACATCCGAGCATTCAAATTTTGTATATAAGCGATGGTTATGTTTATTCTTTAATAAAATCCCCTGAAGAGTGAGCAATCACGAAACAGGCTTGTAGGGATACAAGTGTAGTCTTTTTCCTGTTTTAAATATTTATATATATATATATAAATATATATATATATATATATATATATATATATATATATATATGTATATATATATATAAAACCGAAAATGTGAGGGTCAAGAGTCCAACTCCAATGTATATATATATATATATATATATATATATATATATATATATATCGTTACCATATATCGTTACCATGCACGTGTATCAGTTTTTAACTCTTAATTTTAACGGGTTGAATACACTGTATGAGTTTTGGTACGGAGTGAGATCCGTTTCTACTTTCTGAACTACTATACTCGCTTATCTTTGTTATTTTAAAGATAAAAAATCAAAGGCTCCTATGAGCCAACTCGTGAATACGAAACGCTTAAAAAAGATTCGCAAACCTTCGGACCCTCCCCTGTATTTGACGTTTTGTTGCACCGACCCCCACCCCTTGAGTACAACTTCCCACCCGCCAATGCCGTCCCGATGGGTCAGGCAGGTGACCATTACATATCGCGGGCTCAATGTTTAGAGTGAAATGTTACCCAAATGCTACAAATCGTTCAATTTGCATTGCAAGACTAAATTAAATGAGCGAGATTCCCAAGTTATGAATACTGAGAGGATGTGACAGTAGTTCGAGCCGTGCAGCTTATTAACAGAAACAGCATGCAATAAGCTATTGTGATTAGTTAAAACAAGTAACTTTGTTTTATTTTATTTTGTGTTATCACAGCTTCTTCTGCAAGAAAGACAGTGTCTAGGAAACTTCTCTTTATCATGGTAGTTGGTTCTGTCATATCACTTGGTATCTGAAGACCTCCATGGTGACTGCGCATAAAATGAAGCCGAATGAAGAGAATTAACTGGCAAACAAGAAAGTTGTGTTAAACTGTAAATTGAAACTTGGCCACTGATATCGACAGAGGAACTGTCAACAATGCAACGTTTAGTTTAGTACATTGTATATTAAAGTCTTGCCAGTTACCGTTTATGGCTCACCCAGTTCCAAGCCCGACCACCAACCCGTTGTTTTTTGTTTTGTTTTTTCAATAAGATGCAAATGCCCGGAGGGGATGGACAAGCTTGGAATTGACCGACCCATTACTTAATTCTTGGTTTTTCCTGCTCACGTTCTCCTTCACTTGTACTTTCCCACAATCAGCGCATGGAACAGGCCAACCAACTACTTTCATGTTGTAAACCAAAGGAAGGCCACGAAATTGCTCTCCTCAATTGATATATTTGTTTGAATTTCCTTTGCTTTTGTCTCGAATTATTACATACAAATGCTTTCTTCCCACTAAAGTTGTAATATTTGCTTAAGTAACACACTTCGAAAATAATAAAACACCGCGTCTATGCTTTATAATCCGATAAAGCATGAT
Source organism: Cladopsammia gracilis (assembly GCA_022457155.1). Classification (NCBI taxonomy): domain Eukaryota; kingdom Metazoa; phylum Cnidaria; class Anthozoa; order Scleractinia; family Dendrophylliidae; genus Cladopsammia; species Cladopsammia gracilis. The sequence continues at coordinate 35,997 of JAJGOT010000748.1, read as the reverse complement.
TTTCAGGCAGAATAAACGATAAGCTATTTACAGATTATAATAATCTACCTTTTGAACTACCTCACTGTCCCTTCGGTTTTGTGTTTGCTCCGTAATAAGTATGCATCTCTCCTTTTGTCTGTGTATGTATATATGCTTTTGTAAACTTAATAAACATATTTTCGTGTCTGATAACAAAAGTAATAATACTGATGATGGCGTCAGCTGGTACTTCTCTTTGTTGAAAAAGAAAAACAATGACTGGAAAAAAAAACGAAACGACCAATAAACTAAAAGAGTTTTATCGCTTACAATCTCATGCTCTTCGCGTCACGCCGAGTACTTTGAATAAAACTCGAGAAAGCATTCAACCGGCCGAAATAAAGGGAAAAAAGAAATAAAGGACGAAAAAAGTGAGCTAGATTGAACAACCTAGAAAGCAACTACATAGTTTATATGGTTTGTTTTTCAACTTGTACATTTGTTTTAAAGTCTTCAAGACACACTTAATATAATATCAACTAGTAGTTTCCTACGTTGCCAAATGTCACTGCTTCTTTAAAACTCCCCTTATCAAATAAATGTTCCTCCTCTTTATTCTTCTGAAAATGTCGAAAGACTAACATTTCAGAATACTTGACGTCTGTACAATATCAGGCATACATATAACTCATTTTACTATCGTGCCTATTGCAAACCTGACAAGAGGCAAAATACTTGTTTCAAAAGTAGAAATGAAACAACGAAGGAGCTGGCATCCAGTCTCGCGACCACATTATTACTACTTTATCCTACGAGTTCCCTGTGGGATTCGGTATACTACTGACAACTGATGCTAAACAATTAAAGTCTTGGAATATAGGACATTTTGACAATATACACGCAGTAATACTTGTCTTGCATAATTAGAAAAGTAATGACCAAAACAAAGTTCTTCAGTTCAATTCTTCAATTATCGTTTTGCTATCTGAATCAAGGACGTGAAGGGTGGGTGGTTTACACAGTGGTTGAAGTTTGAGACCATTATGACGGTGTTTTGGCAGTAAAATTACAGCTTTTACGACCAAGTAGAAGGTACTCTCATGCAGTTGTCTCTCATTCAATGTGAAAACCATTTTAATCATGATCTAAATTTTCACCGCAAGCACACATACGGCCTTGGGTGACAATCTCTCAGAATAAATTTATAAGGCTTGCTTTTAAACTTCGTGGATCATGCAGTACTTATCCTTGACCCATAAACTTTGCCAAGATGGTTACTCAGCTACCAGCCTTACATTGTACGCATCTGTGCCAAAGAAAGTAAAGGCCAAGAAAAATTACACTTTTCTGTTTGTAAACGCGGAACTTACGAGCGGAGTTTCGCACAGATCAGCACGAAAAGTCACATCCAATTCTCCATTGATCCTGATTGTTCCAACCTTTGGTCCTGTTTTGACGATCAGGCCAGTGAGAGGGCGCAGTTGCTTTGTGTATTTACTGTCAATGAAACGCTTCGTTCTGACGTCTTTGGGTTCGGAACTCTTGTCATCGAGGTACACGAGATGGCCCATGCCTTTCCCTTTCTGCCCCAGCCACATGACAGGTCTATCGGGATGACGGCATCTTCCGACGTCGTCGCGATTAATGGCCTTGATTTCTGAATTCAGGTCGTCTCTTGCATTCCTCATTATTTCACTGTAGCTGGAGGAACCCCCTTCAAGTACGTGTAGGCAAGCAATAATAAACTTGTACAAATACGAGCGCACTGACTTTGCTCTGGAGCACCAATGAAATACTTTGCTTTCTGATTCTGAGAGGGGAACAGGAATAAACGGGGCGAGCCTCACCCACAAGCGCATTGTCTGCTCGATGTTAGGGTCATGTGTCAATGCTTCGTTCAGCAAATCCATCAATTCAGGAGCAACAACTGAAAGAGAATCACCACTCTTGGCGCACATATCCATTCTCATGATCACGATTTGGCGATTTATTGAACCTCTGCTGGCTCTACCGCTGTTTCGAAGATAACATAACAATTCCAAAGTTTTTTGGAATTGTCTTGAGGTGAAATGTCGACGTCCAAGGCAGGAAAGACGCATACGCCAATGAGGATACTCATCGCTGTCAGGAACACACTCCAGCGTATTAGAAGTGTCAGAAATTGCATCAATCATGAAGGGATGGGCATCTGTGGATTTGATGTAATCGAAGATGTTTCCCGTTTTGTTGTCAATGTATTCAAATACTCTACACATCATACGAACCTCAGGAATAAAGCTGTCAACACAATCTGGAGCTATGCTAACCGCACGTCTGAAATTTGCCACTCCTTCATAAGCCATTTCAACTACAGTTTTAATTTCCGCGTTTTGCTCTATGAGATAGTTTACTTCCCGACTGTACACAACCCCTTTCATTTGAGCAAACTGCCCTCTTGCTATACGTGAATAGCTTTCGGAACAACAGATGCCTTCATCTGTGTACTTGATCGCCATAGAAAAGCCAGCAGATTTCTTTCGCCTACTATAAAAGCGGCCCAAGTGCACTTTAAAAAATGGGTTTTCAGGAAAACGCGAAATTGCCTTTTCGAACAGTTTGATGGCATCTTCTTCAAATGGTATATCAGATATTAGTTGGGAGAAGTAGGAATCGTCAGGAAAACGACTCAGCAACACATCATTAACGACCATCTCAGACATGTGCCCGAAGAAATCAATTGCTTTTTCAGAAAGCTGACTTTTCCAATTGTCGGGGTGCATGGGGGGTGAACCTTTCGGATACGACATGGTGAGTAGATGACGCAGCATTTCAACTGCTATAAGATCATGCCTTGGCCTCCATTTGCCATCCTCTTCCAAAAGTAGCTCTCTGGACAATTCAGGAAGAACAGACTCTAATGAAATCACCTCTCGACGTGGTGCTTGCAGTATCCCTGCAAATTCATTGGCTGAAAGGGAATTGTGCCCATAATGGTACGCCATTGCCAAGAAAAGCATTATCTTCTGCTCTGTCGATCCAAGATCTTGAAGACAGTCTCTAACAAATGGCTCTAGCGCAGTGAACCTGTCTTCAAACGTGGTCAAAGCGTAATAAAAAGGTATTTGCAGCTCCTTTGGACCCTGGTGAAGGAGAGAACGAAGTTTACTCAGCTTCTCCCTTCTCTGGGTACTGTAAATCTCCACAAATTCTTCGGCCTCGTGGAAGTCAAGATCATCTGCAAGGCGAATTGGAGGAGTTTTCCCTGACTTCTCGGAACTCTGTAAAGAATTGTTTGATTTTTTCTGGCTTTGATGAATTACCTCCAAAATCACACAAGAAATTCTGTCATTTGACAAAATGTTAAACAAAGTGTCCACATCAAATTCGTCACTTTGAGACTGCTTGCAATCAACCAGGATAATGACAGGTAATTTGCAGAATTCCGCCAGGACCTTGATTCCTTGAGATACCTCAGCATGGCCGACGGACTTGAGTACAACGCAAGGATACTTCCCATGGTAGTCGAACAGAATTTTGCGGGCAGAAGTAGTACCACCAGCTCCTCTCTGATGAGGCATCATAAGTGTTACTGAACCTGCTCTAACTAGTAACTCATCAACCCTGTCTTTTAACGCCTTCCAATTAGCACGTTTAACAGCATAGCCCATTTGAAGGGCATACCAGGAAATCAAACCACCACGGTAAAAATGGCAGGCGTCATCCGTTTCAAATTGTGGCGTACTTCCAACTGACTGAAAGAGCACCTCCATTTCCGCATTGATCCAACGTGATGAAGGGGGCAAGACTTTAAAAGACACTTTCTGGGAATCATCTGGATCAGCTACTGGAAGTGAAAAGTCCTGGTTTGCATGAATGAATGGCGATGAACTAACAGTCTGGCAAAGTGCATTACAAACATCCTCAAGACTGATTCTTTGCACGTCTACACTCCAGTCGTCAGCAATGTCGGCAAGAGGAGTACTTACAGTATCTCCAGTGGATGCAATAACTAGATTCACTTGACTAAACAGAGACGAACCTTGGACAATTGTGAGAATCTTCGAGAGATTTTTACACAAAGTTTCTGTTTCTTTCAACGACTTCCACAGTACTAGGAAGGTGATTGGAACTGGGTGCGTCTTACCGAGAGCCAAGAAAAATTCTCGTATCCACTCCAAATTATTCTTGATGTTTCTTTTGTTTTCTGGCATACCCTCCAAAAGAATCCACGGGATGCCATTTAGTAGCACAACTGAACACTTTTTGCGATCTTCGTCAGCCGATGGTGGGAGGATTCGGCAGATCTTCATCCCCATATTTTCACAAAAGTTTTCACAGCTTGCAAGAAAGCCCGTCTCAGCACTGTTCACATCAAAATCTAAGACAGCAGCCCAAGGTACCTGGGAAAAGTAGTGAATGAAGGGCGAATCTTCGTAATTTTCTGGAGAAAGAAATAAGACATGTTGAAGACGCCTATTTAGCAAGTCCACTTCCTCCTTAATAAACCTTAGCGCTGAAGCTGAGCATTGAGATGGAAAGGTAATCTTCTTATGAGCCGAGGGTGACAAGACAGAGAAAACGCCAGAACTGCCCAGGTGTTTTAAAAGTCTATCAACCGTTGAATCCCACGTAAAGCTTGAATTCCACTTGTCCCAAAGAGTAGCCGCTACATTGAATGCTTCTACACGGTCATCAAGGATGTCATCGATTGCATTTGTCCAAGAATCGACACAATCCATGCCCTCATCAGTTGAACACACCAATTTCAGAAATTGGTCACCAAACTCTCGTTTAAGTAACTGTGCAACACCACTAGAAGAGGCAATCAAAATTGGAACCTTAGCAGCAATGGCTTCAAGAGCCACCATACCAAACCCGTCAGACGGTGATGGTATCATCACAAGGGAAACCCCACGCACTTCAACTCCAACAGCTTCCTGGCTGACATCGAATGGTTTGACAACAACTTGTACTCTAGAGGGACGAAAATCAGTCTTGATTTCTTCCTTCAAATCTTGAACTTTTTCTCTTTCAGTACCCACTACAGTTAAGTGGATAGAATATTGTCTCTGTTTGCAATCTGCAAGGGCAGCTGTGACAATTTGAAGACCACTCATGGTTGGATTATTCATGTTTCCTAAAATAAGACACCTACTATGTGGCGTCATTATTTGATTCCGAGGAGCAACATCTGGCAGTCCAGGGACTATCGTAAAGACTTCACGATTCAGTATCGCTTCCCACTGCTCCACGACCATAGGGCCTATCCCAGCTACAAAATCAGCACTCAGTCCCAAATCCCTCTCTATTTCTTCTCGGCTCACTGGCAATAGCCCCCAGAGGCAATCTTCGCCTTTACTAGGCAAGTTATGAAATATGTGAAGACGTCTGCAGTCCAGACGTTTTGCTTGAATAGCTGCTGCGGTACCTGAAACCATCCCATAACCAATGACCAGATCCACTTTAAATGGAAATTCGCTATGAAGGCTGAGAAGCTGTTCATCTCCTTGGCAAATCCCAGGCTGAGGCGTAGCCTTAATGAGGTTCACACCATCTCTTGTTGCTACAATCATCTCCTGGTCTGTCGCATCAAGGACTAAACAAGCAACATCTACGTCTTCACCCTTGGCAAAACTTCGGCAAAGCTGTTTGTTTACTGTGCATACACTACGGTGCCAACAAGACCATCGGTCACAAATCAGAAGAATCCGCCGTGGATATGCAGCATCACCTGAAAATTAAATTGAAATAATTTAAGAACATGTTTATCTTGATACTTTGCTAAGTTTGGCACCATTTTTATTCCAAGTAACATGTTTGAATCGGGTTGATTGGGGTATTTGTATTCATTTTCACAAACATTTTTCACAAATCAGTGTTCACAATTGTTGAACAATTTGTGGTGCATTTGCTGTATTAAAGCCCGGAATCCATAGTAACATGAACGTGGGATATGAAATCTTGAGCAGTATGTCTACGTATTGTGAGAAATGTGCAGACAAAAACCTCCAGTTTTGTTTCTCTTGGAAGGTAAAAAAAAATACCGCTACCGCTGTGAGATCGAAAACAATTTAATAAAATCTTGGAAAACAGAGGCGTCATTTAAGCCAAAGGCTAAACTAACAAGGATAACTTATCCTTTTAAACACAAAAACACACACACACACGCCATAACACCAAGTCAAAGCAAAACAAAAAAGAAAAAAACAATCAATATGTTGAACTGACCTGTTAAAGAGTCCTTGAAAGTGGTGTTCATATGTGGCGGGACACTGACCTCTGCTGTGTCGATAACTACTGTGCCCTAAATAAAGAGTTTGAGAGCATCAACGTGTATTTCAAAATGAACCTTACATGCACTTTATCAGATTCAGATTAAAATTCAGTCATGTAGCAGACGTTCTATTGGGCCATCCACGTGTGAACATTTCTCTCTCATCTAGCTACTACAGGAGCAGAAAGGTGATAGCGTAAGGGGGGTAATTTAAACACAAAGCACAAGGAAAGAGCTCAAAGCACAATTTGACAAATGTGCTTCACGAATTAAGCTTAGTTGACTGTCCAACAGTACACGGAGTAATTTTACTGAATCTGAGTGATCAATGACCTCATTTTTCACCATCTTAATTAATTTATAATGATCTTTAAACAGGAAGCCCACGTCACAATAACTTATTTTCAGTGGGGCCCTGCATTTTGTCATTTTGTTTTCCGGTCAAGCAACATAACTTGAAACTTCGTGCTATTTGCTTGCGATAAATTTTGACCGTACCCAATGGTTGATAGTTTGAGCCAGGTCTCTGCTGTCATGTTGCCAACAGACGTTGTTTCATATTTTCAGTTACTCTCTGTATTCAAGTACATCAAGGGAACCGGGGAACCGTAAGGAAAACCTAACAAATTGCCGGGGTAAGCGTGTAAGCCTGAAGTGGACTAGCATTCCGTCCAGGAAATATAAAGACTTCAAGTTGCTTCATACTGCAGAAATCGAGTTAAGCTCTGATAGTGATAGTCTGCTATGTCTAGTTTTCGATGCTACGTTTGTTTGGCTTTTTGCCACTATTGACTGTGATAAAAATACACAAAGAAAGCCAATAACCTCTGCCTCTGCAAAAGCAACCGTTCCCATCGTCTCCAGCGAGTCTTCTTCGCCAGCTTTAATAAATATGTCATTGGCCAATAACCCTGCGATCTCTGTCTTCGTATTCAATTCAGAATCTTTATTTTCTGTTTTTCCACTGGCATCCAAGTGATCCTGGACCAACTCTGCTTCTGATAACGTCTTGTCAGATATACCATCATCTGTTTCAACAACATCCCCTTCGCCGAGTGGTGACTGAGTAGTGTTGCTGTTAAATAACAGTAACTCAGTAAACAGTTGGATAAACTATATTGACTTTGGGGCACTTAAATAACTTATTCCTCGCGAAGCGAGGGCCGAAGGCCCGAGCGTAGCGAGGTTAATAAATTTGGCGGCCGAAGGCCGCATCGGGTGCTCGGGTCTCGGGAGCTGAGCCGCGCGAATTCGAGCGAAAAATATATTTATATTCATATATATATATATACCTGAAGATGTCCGGCAGTTGCCTGGCAACAAAAATCGCGACCGCTGACAATGGCGTATTATGTTTATTCATAGTGGCCGTGCCGGCGGCCGTTTAACCTTACTCATAGTCAGTGTCAAAAAATGTTTACTCTCGATGAAACACAACCAATTTCTGATGCAAATGAGAAAGAAACGCTAGATTCCAGAAGTGGCTTGAAATCCTTGTCCGTGAAAATTAACTACCGAAACTCCGCTGAACGGTGACTTGAAATTTAGCGCAATCGCGATCGAGCAACGAAGACGAACAACGAGAGCATACATTACAAAGACTTCGAACAGCCTAGGCACACCGTTTGACTAGGTTCAAACGCCTTGACAAAATGCCGCTATTAGAATTCTGAACTAAACCGATCAGGAGCGGCGACACCGACTGGAAGTGTTGGACAAAATGATTCTGTTTGTAGACGCAACGAGAGGCGGCAAGAATTACACGATCAGCTAAATACTCGTGACGAATATCTTTCATACCTGATACGGTACGTAGGGAAAAGCAAACATTGATTACAGGAAAGGCTCAGAGAAGAAGAGCGATTAAGAAATGTAGCTCAAATCACCGGCTAAACTACTGAGAGGATAATCAAACACTGAAAAATAATGCTCTTACTACACACTGTAATTTGATGTTTATTGATATTCTCACTAACGTCACTAAGGAACTTTTTAAATGATCAAAACTACAGATAAATGATCAAAACTACAGATCACACAGGTGGAAATTATTTCCCAAATATACAACATTTACATGATGTAGCATTGTTTGTGAATGAAACAGTGATCGAGTTGTTTTCGTATACAGTATCTTGAGTTTAGAGAATTCATAAAATAGTTCAATAAGAAATAAATAACGAGAATTTCTGTTTACAATTTGGATAAAAACATTTTGTTAGTAAAAAACAATTTTCTGTTAGCAATCACGACCAGCTAATGACTGTAATGTCAATGTGTAGCAACCGTATACATGTAGCTAAACACATGACACATCAACATTACTGCTTCACATTTATTATTGGAACGGTGATCAGTATCTTAAATATCCTCACAATATCAGTGTACGAGCAAGTACATAGAGTATACAAATTAAGAACCTGGTCACCTTCAACATAAGTTGTCTGTGGAAATTGAATACAAATTCACTGTAGCTTTATGGCTATGTGAACTGCATTGACACCAGTAAGGAGAATGTATTTAAAGGCACTAACTGGTCATGAAGGCCTAAGTCCTGATCTTAACCTACAAATTCTCCATCCAGGTCTCTATACATTGCTTATGGTATTTGCAGAGAATTTGTTGCTTCATCTTGAATATTCATGTTTTATAATCAATTTTGTAATTCCCATGACCTGTATCCAAAATATAGTATTCTTACTGCTGGAAGAATCTCATGCCACTTTCACCATTGAGTTGTTATTTTTTGGACAACATCACTTTTCAGCAGCAGTAACCTCCTGTGATCTCAACCATTCAAACGAATAGAGAATTGCATTACCAATTGTTTGATTCCCAGTATATAGAAGAAAAACTATAGCAGTATGTAAAGGGAACAGGAGATAGCACTAGCTCACAAGTTTCAAAAATGGAATTTAATTGAGACAATCAAAATAAACAGAACACCACTGCATGTTGTCCTGGACCGAAGATGGGGGGGGGGGGAGCAGTCCCATGGCAGTCCCATGGCAGTTACATAGCAGTTACAGCGACCCACAGCTCAAAACCTAACACTGACCAACACCAGCTCTCCAGGAAGACAGGGCACAAAGTACAAGTTAAATTGAAGAGACTGAGAACGAAAATGTCTCAACTTTAAATGAGGTCATTGCCATCAAGCAACCCAACCTCTCCATTTAAATCAGAAATTCCATCTCTCCCTCCCACATCGCTAAAATTTTGCAGTGCATCCTCCCCCAAGCTTCGCGAGGTTCTGCGAGACACGTATTTCTAGTTTATCTAACGTAAGTGTGGGGAAGTGAAACACGAAAATTTAGTTTTATTAACTGCGTTGATAAGGTAAATTGGACATCGTAATGAGATTTATTAATTTATTATTAACTGCGTTGATAAGGTAAATTGGACACCGTAATGAGATTTAAAAGCTCACGTTTCGTCAAGGCCGAAAATGGACTTTTGGATAACGCACGATAATGTAAGACAAGATGGGGAAAATTGTTTTTCATATGCTACTTTTTTGTGCATACAAAGTCGTTATAACTTCGTTCTTTAAACAGCTATACATAGAGGTTATTCAGCGTGAAGTTCGGTAATACGGCTGAGTATTTTTATGAGTCAGTTTTTATTTTTTCGAGCCTTTAGGCGTGAATAAAATAAAAACTGACGAGTAAAAATGCCTAGCCGTATTACACAACTTTTCGCTGAATGAATTGTTTATTATACGACAGTAGTCTTCTCCTAAACCTAAGTTTTTGACACTGTTATTTCGCTGAATAAATTGTTTATTATACGACAGTAATCTCCTAAAACTAAGTTTTTGAAACTGTTTTTCCTAGCGCGCGGTCAAAAGAGTGTAATAACGTGTCATATTTGCACTCGTTTTGATGTGTATGCACTCTAGAATGCTATGTCGAATAATAACAAGTCTTATCAACCTGTATAGAACAGTAGTTTGTACTAAACTGCGCGAATTTCAATACAAACTATTAAATAGGATCATGTATACAAATGCTATTAGAAATTAGAGATGTTATTTTTGGGATCGATAACGTGGAAAGTAATAGCAAATTAATTAACTACATTATCTTCAAATATCTCCTTCATCTCTGCAAACTCAATAACAAGGTTTTAACTTTAAAATTACTACTTGAGGGTATAAACAATACATACCAAATAGAACACTCCATCGCGAGCGAGAGAAAGAAACTCAGCTATCACTATCAGAAGTGCAAGCCCTTACTCCCCCTAATTTCTCCTTAGATTTTTGTCACCCAAATACACCATCTTTTAGCTCAATGAGCCGTCTGTGTCATAAATTTAACTAAAGAATTTTTCGTACATTTGTCACTTTTGTATATTTTTTTTTTCATGCTCTAAGATTGTGTCAATGTGTTAGTTCTTCTTATAAATGTAATATAGACAACAATAATATAGAACAGTAGTTTGTCGAGTGTGATCGTCCGGGTTAGTGTAGTTCTGAAAAGAACTGCTGTTGTTGACAATGACTGATGTTTCGACAACCTGAGCGGAGGTCATCTTCAGAGTCATTTGAATTGTAATCCGTCAGTTGATGGTATTAATGTATGGCTGTTGCTGTCATTGATCAGTTTAGCTATAGTGTATTAGCTGTTGTGACTCAAGTCAGTGATTGGTGCGTTTCGATCCGTGCATTGTTAGTGTAATTTTCTTCGGTGTATTGTTAGTCAAATTTGTCGGTGAGTTCAATCTATTGTTTGTCTGCTCTGTTGACAAATCGTTTGTTGGCCCAGGTAGCTGTTTGCATCTATTCAGTGGTGTTCGTTCTAAGTTAGTAAACCAACTTTCTAGAGTGAGGTGTTTGTAGTAGTACGTACTGTAGGTCTAGTCAATTCTGAAATTAGTGCTCATTTTTGCAGTGTGATCGTTAACATCACCATTTGTCGTCGCCCGATTGTGTTTAGTCAGTCGTGTGTTCAAATTTCTGCCAGTCTCACCGATGTAAATGGTTTGTCAGTTGCATCATATCATTTGATCTTATATACTTCTCCTTGTCTGTCGCTAGGTTTGTCCTTGTCTTTAACATTTGTTAGGCGTTGTCGTAAAATAGTAATCGGTTTGTGAGCGATACGTACGGATACTGTAAGGTTGTAGGATCCGTGCAATATATATAGTCTCAGAAATGCCCTTGATGTAGGGTATTGTCGCTGTGGTAACAGTGTGGACCATCTCTTGAGCTTTCTGTGGCAGAAAGTTCTACATTTTAACACTGTTAGAAGTGGTGAAATGTTTGAAGAAAAGTAAGAAATATATCATTTAACTGCATAGTACATGTCTGAGAGAAAGGCCCACTTACGGATGCAACTGTTTGCCAGAAAAATGATCCCTAAACGCTTTTTAATTATTTATTTAATTTATTTATTATAAAATAATTACCTGCATACTTCACTTAAAAGATCATTTTCTGTAGGCAATGTTTCCTTTCCTTCTGAAGTACCTGAAATCGTGCAAATTATATATTAAAGTGTCCTGCACAAAACATCTTCATAGCCGCAGGCTACTCTTGAGAGATAGTAACTGTCAAAAAAAAGTTTGAGATTTGTGGAGAAATGACCTTGGCTTTGTCGAGTTAGGGCAGTTAACACTTTCCTTATTAACCCGTGAATACGCACAAGCTTAATGAACGGGTTATCGGTAACGGCGGCCAATTCACTCACTCGCTTGCTCGCTCGTTCCATTACTCAGATGTAAACTTTTTCCGCATGTCTACGTTGAAATAACAAAATTTGACCTCGCTACTATATAAAATTCTAGGTGGCGCAGTGTGTAAGCGATCAGACAATAGAGCCGAAGGACTAGAGTTCGATTCTCGTCGGGACGGATTTTTTTTTTTTCCAACTGAAAATTACTGGGTTTTTTTTGTTTGTTTGCGTTCGACAAAAGTCGTTACATTCAATTTCCAAAAAAAAACGCAATATTACCGCTCACTCGTTCCATCACTCAGCTGCGAACTTAGTACGAATGCGTTTCGCAACTGAGAACAACTTGAATCCCCGCGTTAATCCAGCGATAACAATAACTAAATTGTTGTAAACGAATATAAATAACAATAAGCTTAAAGATGTTTCGCATTTGGAGTCTTTAATGCAACGATAAAATCGATCTAAAGAGATTTTTCAACCGAGACACCCGTTTTGATGCGTATCTACCTTGAAGTAATTAAATTTAATATCCTGTTCCAAGCCAGTGCACAGTATTTTTCAAAGAGTTAAAATAACTCCTAAAGTGAAGTTAAATAAACTCCTTGCACTGGAGTTAATTTTTTCGGAGTTATTTCAACTCCAAAAAAAGAGTTATTCCCCCCCCCTCCCAAAAAAAAAAAAAAAGAAAAGCAGTTACCTTGCTGTATAGTAGAGTTAAATTAACTCCATTAGTGGTTGGAGTTATTTTAACCCCAGATTCGGAGTTAAAATGGAGTTAAAATGAGCCCAAAAAGGGATTATCCTGAACCTAAAATTTTTACTCCACTTTTGGAGTTAAAATAACTCTTTGAAAATTCCAGTGTGATCACGGTGGCCGAATGGTGTAAAGCGCGGACTGTTAGCCGAAAGGTCCCAGGTTCGAGTCTCGCTTCTGTCGTCCTTTTTTTTTCTTCTTGAGACTGAACATTATGAAAGTGATGTACCGTATTTTTCTTTTTGCGTTTGTCAAAAATCCTTACGTTTAATTTAAAATATATATATATATATATATATATTGAACCGTGTCAGCGTGAAAACATAAGCTTACCGCAATATTGTGTTACGCGTTAGCATTTCTTATTCACGGGTTGGCTCTTAGGAGCCTTTGATTTTTCTTTTCCGTGCCAACTACGCGTTTATTACTTTTTTGTCATGAAAAGAAGTAGATGCACTTGTTTCCAAGAAAGATTGAAAAACACAACCCCTTTGGCGGTGTTATACTCTGGAATCGAATGTTTCGTGTAACTTGTCTCGGGTCGGCTCAATCTTCTATATTGCAGCTATATGACGAGGGGATGTTATGACCACTAGTCAACGTTTCTCGCAACTGCTGGGGCATATATACGCAGTATATGCAGTGGGTCGCCACGTGACAAACACTGCCACACAAGTTGCAGAAGGGGGTGTTACAAGTTGCTGCAACAGTTGCAGAAAATAGAACTAGATTTTGCTTTTGCAACGGCTTTTGCAACTTGTCTTGACTTTGTCCTTTGTACAGTATGACACCGCCTTTGAGACAAAAAATATATTATTAACTAAGCATTTCAAAAACACAACACAACGTTTGACTTTCGAAACCATGTTTCGAATACTTACCATCCATATCCGGATACTGAAGTATCCAAAACATGTTTTATAAACTCAAACGTTGAGTCGTGTTTTGAAATGTTTAATATCTATTCTACTGCTACGAAATGTCGGTAATAATATTCATTCCGAATACTTTCAACAAAGCTACAACGTTAATTAAAGTTTATTATAACACTTTTTTAAATACCACGTGCGTTGGGTGTCAAGACCCACGAATAATGGACACCACAAAACCAAAAATTAAATGGCTAGCCGATATTCCGCTCTAAATATACCAGGAAAAACATGTGGAAGGGAATGCAATGTAGATTAGGAGTTAAACTTCAACTGAATTTCGTCTGTAGTTTGCTTCTAATACCTTCATCTCTTTCTTTTTCCTTCTTCTTTTTACTTTTCTGTGGTGAAAGGATAAGAGACAAGACAATTGTGAACTATTAAAACCCTGATCAACTGAAATACAGAAGTTTGTACACAGTATGCTTATATCTGGTGTGTTAATTGTTCTGGGTACCATAAGGAAATAAAACGAAATTCAGGTTATTACCTTAGAACTTGTACTATGAGGTAATTGTGCTTCCTCTTGTTTCTCTGTCTCTTTATCCTCATTCAAAATCTGAATAACGTTGGATAGTAACTCGATCAGGACTTTCAAACTTATATGGAAATGTATACACTAACAAGCATTCTTTTTTACAAAATATATATCAATTATATATTAACATAGAGTTATTCACTTCCAAAACTCAGTCCTAACTTGGAGAATTCGATAGAGAACAGTTTGCATATTCACCGGAGAGTTGCTGTCTTAGAAATCCAGCAAATAATCAGCACTAAAATGACAATTGACTGCCTGGTAAATTTGGATTTCAAACGAGCAGTGCAAAGACTACCATACCTTTGGCAATAGTCTTTTTATGGTTTCTTTGGCCTCAGGTACCTGTCAATGCAAAAATTAATAAATAAACAGGCAATATTTCTTGGTATTTAATAGGTAGCTTAGTTGTATAGATCGAAAATAAACAGGACTGTGCTGATTCAACATCTCACAATTCAAGTGAAAGCTGAGAATGAGTGACATTGAGTTGCACGTGAAGAGAGAATTTTCGTGTCTCTAAGCAACCAATTAACTATTTTTTATACATATTAACTAGTCTAATCTCGAGCCTGAACATTGTCAACTAATTACTGTTGTTCAAAAGTGATATAAAAGCGTCCAAGAATTTTCCGAAAAGTTCTAATTAAAAGACTTGCAAGGAAGTTCCGAAGATATTTCGATAACAAACAATACCTTTGACATTTATCATCTTAACAATGTTTAGTTATTTGAAATTCAAACTTTACTTGAAAGTTAACCGCAAAATACCTTGAATTTTTTTTTAATCAATTCGTTGCAAACTGCATAGCACTGTTCGTACTTGTTCAACCCGTCAAGGACCTGCATCTTTGTGTACAGAACTAGCACATCTCCAGGAACCAGTCGATCAGCTGTTGGAATTAAATTATTAATTGCTATCTCCCTTGAAGACCATTATGATAAAATTATACAAGTATTTGTGATACAGTGTAAAAATAACAACTGCTTTGGAAATGTCCAGAAGATTAACGAAAACGAAACTGCTCCTGACGCCATCAGGTAGCTCACGAAAATTAAGTTCTTGTGAGTACCGTTGAAAAATAATGGGGTGTATGCACGGCAGCCAAGTTGGTGAACAATAGAAAATGTTTGCATATGGATGAAAATTTCATTGTTTCTGAACACCAACATTGGCCACTGTGCACTATAGCACTATAGCAGATGACATTTATATTTTAATAAAAGAATCGGACCTACTTTCAGTCTGCCCGACCTTTAGTCAACTTATTTAAAAACTCGCGTTTGCCATAAAATTAAGGAAAGGTAACAAGAAAATATTTACAATTTGCAGCTTGTGGGGTTCAAGTTTTCCTTATTTTACAAAGGCTGCTCGTACAAAAAAATGCAAACTGCAGCAAACGGCTTTGTACGTTGCTTGAAAAATCAGCCTCAACCTGTACACACACAAATCAAAACTTGGTACTGCTTGACATCAATACTAAAATATACGACCAATTATTACCTTCCTTGCAATCTTTCATGGCAGATTCCAATTCTTTCTAAAAGCAGTAAGAATGTATAAACTTAAAATAAGCATCTTATGTACTAAACGTGTACTTCAGTTGGGAGTTTAAACGAACGTGAGGATCACTACAAGAACATGCCTAGTTATGGGTAAATTACACTCAGTGTTATTGATGGAAATATCGTTAGCCAATAGGATTTTTTTTTCTACTTTTATTGTTGCCCACCTCTAAAGAATTTTACACTGATTTCCAATGTAAATGAACGATCAAAAACAATTCTCATTTAGTCCTATGTGCAACCAAGGCTGACAAACCCAGACTTTTGAGTCCTGCATAATTTTTTTTTTTAACAATCCCCAACCCTGAAGGGTAGGTTGTAATGGTGCAGGAGCCAAGAAAATTATCCAAGAAACTTTACAAAGGTTCATTTATTTTAACCAAACAGTAAGATAAGAGTTTACTAAAGCAAATAATTTTTTTTCTTAATTTAAAGCTATTTATTTGTGAAATTAGCAGGGTGTGACTTATCTGCAAGGTTGGCTTTTAAGCCTATTGGTGCCAACATACTATGTGGTTTGATGCGTGTGTTTAAAAATTTTGTTTGCACATCCATTATTTAAACTCAATGGACAGCACACAATTTTGGTATACAAAGAGTAATTTAAAAAAGTTCTAAACGCAGATTTTTTAGTTAACCTTTTCTCGATAACATTCTGCACGCTTCCAGTAAAACTCCTTCATTTCCTTCGCATACATATCAAGCTTTGGTAGCAATAATATTCCTTCACAAAAGTTTCCTATAGCTTCATCATAGTGTGACTTCTGAAAACTTGCATGTCCAAGACATCTCTTTCGCATTGCTTCTTCTTTGGCATCCTGTACAAAAAAAGTCATCATTAACTATAATAAATTATTTTTAGTTCGCAGAAATAGTATTAGGTCATTGAAAGTTTAAATAAATAAATCAATTACACAGCCATATGGCAAAACCGAAATTCTGAGTTCCGGCCCGAAAATTATTCGGGAAGCACTTCAGATATCGGGCATTTCGAACACGCCCCAACGCTGCCCCTTTTCTGATCCCAAGTGATTCCAGACTTTCCCGCTGGCTTGTCTTGTCCTCCACGGCCCATTTTCACCTAGAGCGCTGAATAGCGCTTTGGGCCGAGGCGCGGCAAGGACGCACACTCATTTCTTCGAGAGGTGCCAGGGACTTAAGAATTTCTAGACTTTAATGATGTCCTTCCATCACCAGGCGGGCCTTAAACATGGCAATTAAACTAGCTGCTACGTCGGTCCGTTGTCTGTTGTCCGTTGTTGTCTTGTGAATTTGATCGATATGAGCTGCCTATAATTTTATGACAGTATGTTTGTTCAGGTCGTTGGCACAGGTCAGGAGTATTGTGGTCGCATATTCTCACAGCCAATCTGCTTTGTAATGGCGTTAAAATTACGCTCTGAATGTACAGTCAAAGCACTAGAGGGCCAGAACTCTGCTTTTTTGAGGTAAAATTAATCAAATTTCTTAGGGTTGGTGCAAATTTGACAAGGGTTTGTTATATTATTCCTTGTGCGATAAAATGAGGAAAATCTGAGCAAAAAATAAAAAAATAAAAACGACCTAAAAAGCAACATAGGTTGGTTATGCCCCGAGCCCTTCATTATTTACACGCAATTTATATACTTTTAATTGACAGAGATTTTTCAAATGTGTATAAAAATTGGCAGATATTTCTCACTAAAGATTTTACAATCTTGCATGGAAAAGTATTTTGCAGTTATCAGGTTCTCAATTCCAAAAATTATGTAGGAATTCTGGGTAAACCCACACAGCTACTTGTACTTAAAAACATGTACTTATTCCTTAGAATTTGTCAATGCACATTCTTCCTTTTTAAGTTGTCAATATGTGAAGCGTTGAAGAAGTATAGCAGATGGGGACAAATATGCAAATTTTCACCCATCCTTCCTTCCATCGATCAGCTGTAAACTTCTTGGTTATTCTGCTGACCAGAGCGTAGAAGGAAAAATGTGACAGTAAATGGTGGGTAGTCGGACGAAGAGGATGCGGGGAGAGGGGAGGGGGGGAGTTCGGTGGAGCAAAACGCGTAGGAGAGGGGAGGGACGTCCCAAGGTTGTTTCACGTTCACGAGTTGGCTCGTAGTAGCCTTTGATTTATTAAATGGTAAAAGCTAATTACTTAAATTGTAATTTGTAATCTCATTTATGAAGTTTTTAATTGTGCAATTCCATACCCCATTCCATGAATCATCCATACCCCCACCACAGAAGGGCTGAACTGGAAATGGCCCAGGGTATTCTGGAGGCTTATATAGGGGGACTGGTCTGGCCATGACAATATAAATAAGTTTCCAGATGGTCTATGTTCATATATTATTACAATGTACTAATACTGACTTGACATAATCTTCCCTGAAGATACAAACAACAATTTAAAAGCTAAATAGGTATTTTAAAGTGTATATGACACGAAATTGTTTTTTGCTGTTTTCGGTTCTTTGATATGTATAAAAAAAGGTTCTGAAAAAAAAATTGGTCAAAAAGATTTAAAAAACCTTTTTTTTCGCCCTCAAAGCACGCTTATGTTGACTTCAAAAGTGTCCTCCCGAGCGCGCGGCCAAAATGTAATGTGACTTGCTTGTGTGACGTCATGTGACGTAGAATGATTTGACTTGCAGCACAAAATGGCAGCAATAAGGGCGATAAGAAGAAAGGCGGGAGATATTGTGCGGCCGGAGCGCCAAACATTGAAAGCTGTAAAAATACTAGCTATACACCAGGTATTTAGATGCATCTCTTAACAACAAGGGCCTGGCTGTTAGTGGGCTGGGGCATCTAACATGCTAGCTATTACATGTACTGTTCTGAGTTCACATGTCACATTATTAATTTTAGGAAAGAGCTTGTTGTGTATGTAATGATTCACTTTTTTATTCTACAGAAGCAGAACAGTCTTCCTTCAACCCACATGTAGCAGTAACAATACTCAGACCAGAAGTAAAACCTCTTCAAGAAGACCTCCCACTTGCTCACTATGCAAAAAAAAAACAATGCGTGGTCATAAAGGCCAATGCAAGAAGTAACATGGCCTAAGTTTTTATGACTGTAGACCACTGTTCAGACTTGGCCCCTGAGTTAGGACTCAGTGCCAGGCTGTAAAATAAACTTAGTTCTGCCTTTTTTCTTTTAATTGATATTGAGAATTTACCTTTACATTACCTTTTTTGGGACTGACCTTTTTAGCTTTGTTTATGTCGATGATCTAAAAGTTATTCAATCACATACATGTAAATGCATGATGAAATTTGGAAAATCAGTTGTCTTGAGTGACATCACACGGCCTGAAATAGTGATTTTCTTAAAACTGTGAAATAGTTACTTAGCCAGCAGGCACTATTAGACACTAATTCCATTGTTTTCTTTTGTTTATGTTTTAATAATTTTGGCTAATTTTGATTAATTGCTAGATACTGTTTCATGGTCTTAGTAAAATCACTCTAGGGCAACCCAGACTGGATAGGTCTTTAGGACAGATAAAGAATATGGGTCAGTGCCACCACTTATACTTTGAAATTCAGGAGTGAGGACTCCTTGGTGTGCCTTTTCTAGGGTACTAAAGAGGCATCAGTGTATTAGTGATCAGCATCAAATTTCTCCTTGTAATATCAATACTTCATCAATCAGAGAGGTCATGGGAATTAGAATATCATCTCATTACTGCAGCAATAAATGTTTGGGGACAAGAGAGGAGAATTTGTATTTTGATATGGTTAACCTCTATCAGAGTGTGGCCAAGTGCAAAGATTATGAATATCAGTTTTCTTTCACATTTTGCTAAAACTTATATAAATATGAATTCTGAATGGTCTTGTACTTGGCCGCGCTTTGAAAAAAAAAAAAGGCTAAAGGTAACTCGGAAATGGCTATTGGGATCTGATATAAAATAAAGAAAGATGATAAATATTTTTAAGCTTGGTCCCAAATCTTTCCCAAATTTGGACTGGTAACAAAATTGGAATTGTAATGCCTTACAAGTCATTGCTACTAAATTTGCCTCATAGCAACCAAATTCACCTCATTGGCTTAATTCAATCAAGTTGAGGTTTCCCTTGATATAATGGAGACTATTTTGAACAAATAGGCTAGACTAAGATGAAAATTGGTTACATTCACACTCATAATTCACATAATTAACACTCATAATTATTTTGTTGGTCATGACTTTTATTTATTTGGTGGCTCCTAAAAGAGCCGTTGAATTGGGCCCTGTATGAGTGCAATGCACCACAGTTAGACCTACAGGTATTTTCAATGTTCTCTGTCCTGCAAAGTGGCATATCCAGTTGACTGGTATTTTGTCCTTATGCTATGATAAACACAGGCAGGAACCCATTGTGAAGTGATGCTACTTTTCGCGCCAAAAAACATCGACTGGAATTGATTCGGGTCAAACAAGTCGCTCGCTATTCATGCAGGCTGTCCAACTCGCATTTACTCCAATTCCGCACTCGCTCCCTATTCTCGCGTACCGAAGTATCCTAGAGCTCCTTAGCAACCCCATCGTTGCAGTGAAAAAAATGAGCGACTTCGAGCAAGTCAACAGTGAACAAAATGTAAATCTACAAACTGTAAACAATTCCCCTCATCAAACAAGCCCGGCGGTACCAATCAATGAAAAGCAATAATCAATATAATCAATAACAATCAATAATAATCAATACCAATTAATTGATTGGTATTGGAAATCAATAAAAATCAATGCCTTGGAGTTGAGTGAGTATCGATTTTCATTGATTATCATTGATTTCTATTGATTAATATTGATTTTCATTGAAAACTAAAATCTCCGTTTTCGATTCCAATAAACGCCCTAATAAAGCGTAATTGTTCTGATTTGTGACAAAAGTTCGTTTTTGTAAAAAGAATAAATAAATTACAACAACAAAATTAACTGAACAACAACATTTTATTACCTATTTAATTGTATATCGATCCGGCACGCAGACAGAATTTAGTATTTCGTATTATAGAGGGAGTTACATTTTTAGTACCGTGAAGTTATATTTGCCGGGATAACAGGATGTCTGTCATAGCGAAGTGTCCGCAAGGCGGACAGAGAAAGAACGGAACGAGAACGAGAACGGCAGAGATGGTCAAGGTAGCTGCCGTTTTCAACGCGAGAAGACCTGCTTTCACATATTTTGTAACGGAAAGTGGCAGAGTCGGCAAGTTTACATTTCCCGTTTGCGGTACACGCGATGGTTTTTAATGGGTTTATAACTACCTCATTAGAGAGATTAAGCATTGCGTAATTTTTACCCACGAACGGCAGGGATAGTCACGGCAGCCGCCGTATTTGTACGCGACGAGACCTGCTTTTATTTCTGCTTACATTTCCTGTTTGCGTTATCCGCGAAGCTTAATAGAGAGATTAAGCATCGCGTTTCCGGCATACGGCAAACGGGAAGCATCAGCCATCAGACGCTGGTGGTATCCTTTTACGACACAGAATGTGGCTATTGCGACCTCTAATTGCTTTGGCATCTTCCGTTGAGGCCGCCGGGGAATCAAGGTAACAGTCGCCAAATTGATCTCAAATGCCTTGAAACGCGGGTTTTTACATTGCACGATCAGTTATTGATTATCTATAAAAATCAATAATAATCAATAGCAATTAAGGAGTCTGGGTGAGTGAGTATCGATTTTTATTGATTGGTTGAACCAATCAATATCAATCAATGGATTATTATTGATTATTATTGATTGTATTGATTGGTAATCAATGATTGATTTTCATTGATTGGTACCGCCGGGAACAAGCTACGACGTACCGGTACGTGTACTTCAGCTTTGACTTCAGCAGCCGTCAAAATTAAAGTTTTTCATATCATCTTATTGATTTTTTCTACATCAATCGACTTCATTCAGGGCTTTAGACATACACTTGTAAAAGCAACAAATTCGGACTTTACATACTCGTTAAATAATTTCTGATCCCCATGGCGGCGATAAGTTCCACCGTCCGCATTGCGTCGTTCGCATACACATCATTTCGCGCTGTAACTTAACTGAATGGACATCAGTTTGAATAACTCTACTAACCAAAAATCCACGCTCACAATTCTAAGTATCTCTCTTCTAAAAAGGTAGATGTTAGGCCATCAAGGTCTTTTTCTTCCTCCGAGTCTCCATCACCGGCTTCGTGGTCTACAACTTCAGCGAGTGGTTCGTCTTGATATGGAGTTATTTCGCTTTTTACGACTTCCCATTCTTCTTCCGAACCTTCGCTCGTATCTATACTGTCTGTAGAATCAGATAAATCGCTGAGTTATGAATCACTAAACATTTTGCCGATGAGATCAGTGGACATTTGTAGACGAGAAAATAGCAGAATTATACCAGAAGTAAAGTCACAGTAACACAGCAAGCAAATCAAGTGACGTCATGTGACGTCACGAGCCTGGCTCTCGTTCTACACTCGTCCCCAGTCTCCGGGACATTTTTACTGGGAAAATTGCAGTTTTTCGACGCCCAAAACTATGGGAAATTTATTTTTTTACGCATTTCAATTTCAGAACATTTTTTATGCATATCAAAGAGCCAAAAACAACAAAAAGAAAATTCATGTCATATACACTTTAAACACCATTGTCTTTCATCTAAAAAGGTCTTGTTTTTCTCTAACATTTATAACCATCACTACTGCTCATAATCACAGCTACCTTAAAAGCCAGAATTAGGAGTCCCTTTTAAACTCAATTACCTCAACTTCCTTTTTCAGTGAGCACTCAAGCTGAGCAATTGCAGAGTCCTGTGAGAAGAGTTATCCATAATTAACATTATTTTAGTCAATCTTATCAATCTAAAAAGCTTTTGCAATTGTGACAGTCATAAATCCTGTTCATGTGTATGTATAGATCGAAGTAGTACATAAAAAGTAAAGGTATGTGTCAGCTAGTCTACATATAAGGGGCCCGATCTCTAGGGGAGTTATATATTAAAACTGTAAGGTGCGGAACAAGGAGCAAAGAATTTCTTGGGGTTTGAAATTAAATGTGATATTTAGAATTTTTGGTGTTTTTTGTAGAACAGTTAAAAGTCAATACCACTTATTATATTCTCCTCTCCTCAGAAACTTTTTCCCACCAAAATCCAACATCGATAATTAGAGCTGGGTTCTTGACATTTAATTTGTTGTATTGCGGCTGCAGGCGCCCAGACATTAACCGAATGGACCTTTGATGCCTAAGGGTGAACCTTTATGATGGTTTAACGTCTAATACAGTTATTATACTGTAACTATACATCCCTACTTTTATGTGTTTTGAAATACCCAAACCAGAAAATACCCAAACCCCTCCCCTTCCTTGGGGTGGGCATGGATATTTTGTGGAATTGCACAATAAATAAGAAACAAACAAAATAAGAGAATGGAAGATATGTATACATAGTCTAATGATATGTGTGTATAAGAAAATATTTAGATAAAAGTGTTTTGTTCCATATATTTAATAGCCTGATAAATAAGGTAGTTGGCCCGCCAAATGAAAAACGTTTTTCACTCCACCCCCAGATTCAACTCATGAAGCCACTCACACCATTTAAAAAAAGCACCAAACACATAAATTGACCATAAAGAATTTCACAAAACTATTATTACCTTAACTGTCCTAATGAGGTTAAGTTTGAATTTGTATGAGATGGTCTCATGATCAGTCTGGACAGCAATGATATATACACTTGTCCTTATCACTTTTTTCTCCATATTATTGGGTGTCAGTGTAATAAGTTCGCGGGTAATTCAGAGGAAATATTGGGCACATTCTGTCAGAATTAACCATATAGCGCCATATATAGTCCATTATCAATAATAAAACTAAAATGTGTACCAAAATTCCCAACCAGAATCAGTTTAATAACATAATATAATTACCAGGGGATTTTTCTTCAGTAAACTTGTGACCTCTGTAAATGCCTCGGCAATGTTATCTTCACCCTGCAAGGACTGGACCAACCTATACCTGGCTTTTTTATTGTGTGGATCCAGCAATAGTGCTAGAAGAAATAAAAGGCAAGTCTTTAAATCAATACAGTCAAATTGAATATACATGTAGTTGTTCAATCGATCAATCAATTTTGTATTGGAAAAGGAAAGATCACATGCTTGTAGCAAATATTAATTAGCAAGTGACGTTAGGCATTGATCAATAGCACAGACACCTGAGATAATTGTGTTGCTGACGAGTATGAATTTTTGAGATGTCTGCTGTAGAGACTGTGTCAAGAAGGGCGTGCATGGAGAAGGGGACACACCAGCTCTCTAAAAATAGGTGTATTTTGAAGGAACCAAAGACATGTGAACTGATCCAGGCTTCATATAACCCTCGGACGGCATATAAAACCCCTTGCCTCTGACTTTATATGAAACAAGTGTAGAGTTGGACTGCTGAGTGCTGGGTAACTTTCCACATATCAGTTTGGACTGCATGAGCACTGAAATTTAACCACAGTGTTTGACAACAGAAAATGTACTTGCGCAGTAGACACAAATTAATACAAATACCTTTGTCACAATCCTCATGAGCTTCCTTGAACTTTCTCTGTAACAAGAAAGCACAATCTTGTCTTGTATTAATTGTCAGATCAGCCTTAAACCATTGAGCTAGGAAAACATTCTCAATTAACACACACTACATTAATTAATTTTATTAAAAGGCCGGTCATTATTAAGCTGTGACTACGTACATGTACAATGTATTGCAATGTTTTCAGTCTGTGAGTGAATTCTATAGCGATACCCTGAAAATATAAACATGTGAGGTACGGAGGGATCATGCCAATCTCACCTGTGATCTCTTCAGGTGGGATTGGAGACAGTGTTTTTTACTAATGTACTGTACCGGTATACTCCCAGTACGCTGCATGTAGCTATAAGCTTGAGACTTAAAGTCTCATATGAAATATATATAGTCCCACAGAATATAATAAATGTAGTCTCACTGTGGTCCTGATAATTAAATAGCCATCTATTGCATAGTTAACTCTGATAGAGTATGCAAATTACTCATTAAAATTTGACACCATGTGAAATGCATGCAGAACATTTTGATTTAATTTACTATAACTGTGAAATGTCTGTAAAATATTTTGGTCGTAAACATGCATGGAACTCATTGTTTACATACACTCACTGGTAGTGACCACGCAAAAGGCACACACTTTGATTTGTGTAATACATCATGAGTGTTTAAAAAAAAGACTATCCTCAAGATATTTCATACTGACGGAACTCATAAAATATATTTTGTTTATATATTATCAATGCAGATGTAAGTACTCAGATTCGCATACATACACAATCAACTCTGTCTAAGATGGACACCGTCGGGACCAGCCTCGACTGTCCGTGTGTGTGTGTGTGTGTGTGTGTGTGTGTGTGTGTGTGTGTGTGTGTGTGTGTGTGTGTGTGTGTGTGTGTTGGGGGGGGGGGGTCTCAACGGAAAAACTTTCTGTTGGGGGAGGGGGTATGGATATGTTCTAAAACCACAAGTATATTTAAAATGAAGCAAAAAGGCAGCTTTTCACATGTGGTGCTGGGTTTTTTTTTTCAGTTTTGGCTTTTTTTGAGATACTCTGAATGATGGTATAACAGTCCCTCTTATTCAAAACCAAAACAAAATAATCAGAAATAAACAATTTATATACCAATTTTATATGACATGCTGCTCTGTTGCAAAGATATTTGACTCTTGTATCTTTCTCCTGATCTTTGGGAAGGCATGCAAGAGCAGCTGTGTACTGAACACTGGCATTTTCATATCTCCCGTCTTTGAATTCCACCCTTCCTCTACTATTGTGACTCTCGGCTTTGTCAATGGGATCCTACAGTGAATATAAACACAAATTTTTATCAACAAATCTCTGGCCATTCCCCATTCTCTTTAACACAGGGAAAATACTAACTTTTCCAAAAATTACCTCAAGCTCACGCATCATGACTGATTTAAATATACAATCATCTTACCAATGTCAAGTAAATTAAAGTGTCCCTGCATATTGTAAATTAAAATTAATATGAGTGTTTTTATCATAGATATGTTAAAAGGGTTAATTTAATACTACACTAGTTTCCGTTATGGATATCTTTGGAATGCATGTATTCAGATAAGACCTTTTTAAGTGTTCCCCTGTCACGATCATTCATTCCTGTGTTATCCTTCGTGAAGGCAAGAGCAATATCTTTAGTCCGCATCTTAATCCTTCAGCTTTCCTTATTTCGTCGCAATGGCCAGTAGGTTAGATAAAGATGACTTCATCTATGATGTTGACAATTTGACTGAACTCATGGCCTCCATGGACACCGAACTCCTTAAATCCGCTGGTGCCCGCCCTAAAAAGTCCAAAAACAAAACCTCTTCGAAATCAGCGGGGAAATCAAAGGAGGAACTACGAAGAAGCATCAGGACTCCACCCACATCCTCTCCAGAAACTCTCTTGGAAATCGAGAAGCTCGAGAACGACAACCTGAGGATTGAGTTAGAAATAACGAAAGCCCAACTAGAGATGGCTAAGTTCAAGAGCTACCACAGATGCCCCAAGTTGCCGAACAGCCACATTCCCTGCAGGAATGCAGGAATGCAGGAATTTATATTGAATATTGTCAATAAAAATTAATATAAAAAGTTGAAAATTATAAGATGTTGCATGGTTGGTTTTCAATTGGCTCATCAACCATTTAAAGTGATTCCAGCAAGTTATCTACGGCTTTTCCCTACATAAGGTAAGTAATAGAAAATGGCCCATAAGATGATAAACTGACGCAAAACCTAGATGGAGTTTAATTTAGGATTACTTAAAACCAAATTATCTTAAAAATAAGTGTTTGAATCAGTTTTAATTAGAGCAAAGCAAACATACACATTCTAAATATTCTTTCAGGGTAGCTGTGATTTCTTACCAGGAGAGTGGAAGATTCTTTATCAGAGTCTGCACTGCCTGAAATTATTAAAATAAATAATAAAAAGATTTACATACGCGCTGGCATGATTCTTCATAATCTTATAATAATTTGGCTAAAATTAAAGGACATGAATGATGAGAAGGAATATCCCCGGCTGTTTGTTGTTGTTGTTGTTGTTGTTGTTGTTGTTGTTAAAGCCTTAAATTAACTTCTATACTGATTATTACTCGGGGCATTACAAATCGATAATTTCGATACTCGATAAAATCGATTGTAATCGATAATTTTCGATACTAATTAATCAATTAATATCGAAAATCGATAAAAATCGATAGTGGAGGTTTTAGTGATTATTGATTTTCATCGGTTTTATCGACTTTTGTAATTATAGTTCGATTTTAATCGATTTCCATCAATTTATATTGAAAATATTGATTTTGTCAGTGGAACTTAGGGACTGTGCAATAATTACCTGGAGGGGATGGCAGTAAAACGAGATGGGGGGAGCACAATGTAAACTCACAGCCGTAGGGAGGGGGGGGTAACATGTAAATTTCTGGATAAGTGGGGGGGACAACTGAAAAACTGACTTTAAGACTCAAATACCAAAGATATTTCACTTAAAATTATACTCATTACTTTCCGGACTGATTTATATAATACTTATATGGCATTCAAAAAACAGTTATTTAATTATAGTAACAGAGCCATGAGCAGTTCACCAATCTGGTCACATCACTAAAAATGATACTCAAGTTAACTTTCTGGGACTGATTTTGACAATGGCGGATAGTCACTTTTAAAGGGTCACATTTCCGCTCAGAATAAAGGAAAACGCGTCTTAGCTACTTAAATTTCTAGGGAAGTGACGCCTGCGGCGTCACACTCGACGGCATAGCCGTCGAAAAACTCACTCTTTCCCAGCAAATAAATTTGAGAGCTCTGGTGTTCCCAACAGCAAAACAACAACAAATGCCGATTGACATTAAAAATTTTAAGCCCAAAGTAAGTATCACATGAACCTCAGGACACCCCTGTAGATTCACCACTGGACGTAATTAATAAACTGGAAATGCAGGTAACAAGACTGAAATTAACTTGACAAGATTATCAAAGTGATACATGTTTTTGTTGGCGATTAAGAGCTTGATGATAAAAACTCTTCAACTAACTCTTCAGCTTATCCCATAAAGCATTTAGAGTTTAACAGGTCTCCTAAACAAGCTTTATCAGTGTGAGATGTAAACAAAGCAAGGATATCTAGATCTGTGGTACTCCATACTTCTCTGGCTCATATTCACCATCAACTGGTGTCCACCCCAGTGAAAGAAAATAACAGAAGCTCTACTCTTTCGATTTTCCACAGCCAAAGAACTCCTTTTTCTGGCTTTCCTTTTGTCTTTCTTCTTTCTCCTGGATTTTGTCACGTTGGTTTTGGAACCAATAGAATAGGTGGCCTTGTATTTATTTGATGCATTTTCAAGGTCCTTGAAACCGTACCGGAGGAAGAAATCAAACAAGTTAACTAGGTATGAGGAAATCAATGGGAGAAGACTTTTTTCAAAGGGGGGAGGGGCATCCTTAATGTTATCATTATGTGAGGGGGGTTGAAATTAATTGTTGCTTAATGAGAGGGGGGGGGTATGACTTAATTTTGGACCATATTGCACCCATTTTACTGCCCCCCCCTCCCCCCCCCCCCCCCCCCCCTTCCCAGGTAATTATTGCACAGTCCCTTAGACAAAGAAGAAGACAGAGTTTAATGGAATGGAACAAAAGGCAAATGGATATTGTAAGGCAAAAAACGGGACTACTGTTCTTGATTTTCTGCCAAGGAAACAACGATAGACGACTAAAATAGACAGTTTAAAGGACGAACAACACATAAAGTTAACCCTGACCGGTCTTAAACCGCACGCGGTTTGTCGGTGGCTCCAACACATACGCTTACTTTATCTCGCACCTTGAGTCAATTATATGAAATACCTTAATTTAATCATACACATGTTAAATATAATTAAAACAAACTGAAGGTTTGTAAAAAAAAATGCTCTTGTCGCTAGAGACAAAAAATGAAACATTGCTTGACGATTACAGGAGAACAAAAATGCAGAAATAATGTTCGTTTTTGGTAAACCAACATTACTTTGTTACGCGTAGACGAGCTAGTAAGTAACAACTGTTTCACCAAGTATTCACTTGAGCGAACAGCCAAGATTACACTTTCATCCACACGCGACGTAAATGAATCAAGTGAGCAAAAAAGGTCATTACACATGAATAACTACACAACAAAAGGCATTAATTGAAAGTTACAATTTGTATGAATAGAAGCACAGTATACCAAAGCGTAATATAAAATCTGAAAATTGCTGAATAAAATCGTTGAAACATTTATTGGTGTTGTGTTCTATCTTTATACAGTGTTTTTATGCTATTTGAGCGATTTTTAGTCCATCTATCTTACCTTGTATAATACATGTATAACTGAAAGGAAGGAGAGTTCGCTATAAACTTCCGGCATTGATCGACACGTGTCCACAAATGGCTAATTTTTCGCACAAAAATAGGTGCTGCTCCCATTCTCGCTGGTCGTGATCCTCACAGTAGAATAACGTTAAAATGCTTGTTATTATAACGAATAAGCCGCTCCACAAATTAATCACACAACACTTCAAAATAGGTGCCATAAATGCGTGAAGAACAGAATAGACCTCGGATGCGCGGTCAGCACTGGGCTCCAGAGTAAAATCAAAGCCCAACAGGAAAGGGCATCAGAGGTCTAGAAGGCCTTTCAAATATGCTCCAACAACACAGTATGCTGTTTTCGCGCGAGCTCCAGTCTAAAAACTCAGAAAAACTGCTTCAAATGCGAGTGAGTTATCTGGTTATCACAGATTATAGCCAAGACTGGAAGAGGTTTTTACTTTTTCGTAAGGAAAAAAAAGTTCCTTTATTTTGAATTGACTTGATATCATTTGTTCTCAGTCACCCAAATAAATCGATATAATCGATAATCTGGGCCTAAATCTTGTGATTATCGATTTTTATCTATTATTTTAACTAATCGATTAACAATTATCGAGTATTATCGAGTAATCAATTAGTTCCCGATGATCGATTTCTATCTATTTGTAACGCCTTGATTACTAAAGGCAATATAAATTAAGCTTAACTTGAATAAATCGTCAATTTCAGCGACATTAATTTCTATCATTTGTCCCAAATTCCGAATCATGTCCTTAGCTATACCTTACTTAAAGAACAGCTTTCTTTGTTTAGCACATTTCACATTGTGTACGATAATTCAAGTTCATTCTGGCCCCCAGAATGGTCTTTCAGCGCATGGTGGACTGTCTGTTACAACAAATACCTAATAGAATCCCATACGTCAAAGAAAACTCGCATTCTTATTGGCTAACAAAGCGAGGGTAGTTAGCGTGGAATTGCATACCTGAGAAGTAATATTGCATGGCATTTTTCTTTATATAGTACGTATAGTTTCTTTTAAAGTAGCGAGCTTTGATTTGAAGCGAAAAACACAGATATGCTAATTTCAGAAATGATAAATTTATCTAAAGTGAATTCCTGTTCTTTCCAATTTTAACCAAAATGTGAACTTTGTAGAGGGTGAAGAAGCCATCTCACACTCACTCGCAGTCCTACAACTGCTACAAGAAGAAAGCGAGCTACTGGCAAAAACCGGGGCAGATTCTCGAGAAATTTCCAATCCAAAGGAAATATCTAATCTCTTTGCAAATATTTTACTAACATTGTCCCCAATTTAGCTAGCAAAATTCCTGTATTGGAAAAGTCGCATAATTCTTTTTTACCCCCAAACTAGTCAATTCAATATTTGTAGATGCTGCAAATGAGCAAGAAATTATTGAAATATGTGCAAAAAAAGCACTTGTCGTTCAGGTACTGCTGTAGGTTATGACAACATCTCTATAATCATAACATTCTCTCTGACAATCAGTATGGCTTTCGCAAGCATCACTCCACTGCTTTTGCTCTTGGTATGTTTATATGACAAAATCTCTTCGCTATTGAAAATAAGGAATACGCAGTTGGTATTTTTATATACTTGTCTAAAGCCTTTGACACCGTTGATCATAACATTTTCATTTCAAAACTAGAACATTATGGTGTTCGAGGCACTGCACTTAGATGGTTCAAAAGCTGTCAAAGCAATAGACAACAATATGTGGAACTTAATGGTATCAGTTCAGACTCTTGCAAAATGAAGTGCGGGGTGCCTCAGGGCTCTATACTAAGCCTCCTGCTCTTTCTACTCTATATAAATGATTTGTGTAACGTGTCAAAGGTCGTGGACTTTATTCTTTTTGCTGATGACACAAAAATATTTTTCCCCACAAAGATTTTAATTTACTTTCTGAAATATTGAATTATGAAATGCTTAAATTAACGCAATGGTGTCGAGCAAATAAACTGTCCATTAACTTTAAAAAATCGAATTTTATGATTTTTAGACCACGCCAACGGAGGCAAACACTTGATATATCTATTCAAATTGATAGAAATGTTATTGAACGTGTGAAAGAAACAGTATTTTTATAGGTGTTATCCTCGATGAGCATTTGTCATGGAAGCCTCAGAGAGAGAGAGAAAGATCTCTATTACTTTGAAGCTTTCCTTGTCTTTCTAAAGAGCAAATTACCCATCGAGAAAAGCAAAGCCAAATCGCAAATTAATTCTTAAATAACTCTATTTCCTTGCTTTCGTTCATGAAAGCATTCGAATCTAAAGATCTATTTAGAAGGGCACTCTAAAAAATAAATGTTATTTAAAATTTTGATTGAAAGGTATTTGTAAAAAAAGTATTGTAGCTGTAAGTGCAACCGTGATGTAACTAGTTATGTAACTTAATTAGGTGTAACTCATATAGTGTAACTCAATTAGGTGTAACTAATTTTGTGTAACTATGCCGTAAGTATCTTTGTAACCTACTAATAAGGCTATTATACAATATTTCTGTAAGTACCTATCTTGTAGAAAATAATTAAAAAAAAAAAAAGAAAAATATCAAAATCAATGGGTATTATCTATAAGTCTAGTTTTTGCCTTCCCAAAACTTGATCCTTGTGCTCCTTGTACTATAGTCTAGTTTAGGGACCGTTCATTATTTATGGGAGGGGGGGATGGGTGAGAAAATGGGGGGACCTGAAATTTTAGCCACTGCAAAAGGGGGGGTCCTGGGGAAATTTTTTGTTATGGAGGGGGGTATTGAAATTTTAAACAGATGATGTTTTAAATAAAAAAGCGAAAACATAACTACAGTGTACCAATAAGAGTGGGGCACCCCAAATTTCATGGCTGGGAGCCTTTGGGCTCTCTATGATTCTTCTAAGAGCACAGCCTTGCACAGTATTTTGGTGAAGTCATGGAGCATGATTTATAATTTTAATTTCTTCATTTGGTACTGCCATAATTGTACACGACATTACTTAAAGTTTTAACCCAACATTAAACATATTACTGGATTGTAACAGTATTAAACTGAGAGTTTTAGTGATAGACGTTAAAAGTATTAATTAGTATTTGTAACCGTAGCCAAAGGAATTTTCCTTATCTGCTACGTGGACATTAAGTTGAAGAATTGTAAGTAGTATCTTGTAGTTATCAGTTAGTGAGTCAACCCACCCACATGCACCACTCCCAGTTTCTGGGTTGCTCAGTAGCGGTGGTTTTGTATATTGCAATAAATCTTAAAATAGCCCAGCTGAGTCTTGGTTGTGATAGTAATAAACAACTATTAAAGTCTTAACTCTAGTTCTTCAAATGCACAGTGGACCAAGTGGTTGAATTGCTTCGATAAAGAAAACCACACAAGAGTCAAAATGCCATAAGTTGTAATAACTATTTATTAATGAATTTACTGAAAATTATTCTAAACGTTTTTTTCATTTCCTGTTACAACATGTTATGGTTTTGTTGCTTTTATGTCTGGTTTATACTAGATTATGTCTGGTTTATACAGGTTTATGTCTCCTCCATATCCCCATTCCCATCAAATCCTCATTCCCATCGTACCCCAAGCCCATCACATCCCAAATTTACACCTATATGCTTAAAACTAAAGATGATATTAGAAGCACAGTTTTTAATATCAAGACGGCAATACAGTCACCCCCAAACTTTTATTTTATAGAAATCAGATTAATAGTGGGGGGAGTATTGAAATTCTTTCCCAACAGAACAGGGGGGGGGGGACCTAAAAAAAAATCCAGATTCACGAAAGGGGGACATGAAAAAAAATGGAAAATTTGTTAATTTCTCACCTATCCCCCCCCTCCCATAAATAATGAACGGTCCCTTAGCCTTACTTGATATATTGTGTTTCAGTATGGGGATCGACATATCAGTCTAATTAATAAATCGGATTATTACTCTGCAAAAGAAGATAATCAGAATAATATCTAAAGTTTCTTTTGATTCTCATACCGGTGTTCTTTTAAAAGAGCAGGGGATTTTAAAATTCTCGGACATTTATTTATACCAAATAGGTAAATTTATGTATCTTTTCGAAAGAGACTTACTTCCTAATTATTTTCGTGATATGTTTACTCTTACAAGCCAGATACATTCTTATTGTTAGGGACGGATTGTTGTCCCGTGTCCCCTCAGTACCCCCCCTTAGTAGGGGTCACATGATGTAAGATCACGTGCGTTGTTTTGCAACGAGTAATGGCGTTTAGTAGTTTGTCTCGTCGAAGTTTGTTCGGGAAGAGCCTGAAAGAGTCCAAAAATTAATGTAAGAACATTAGGGTGTATATTTTCAGCCGTCGTTTCGTGTTCCATTGCTGTAAATCACGATTTATTGACTCGTTTGTGCTTAACTCGTTTCAGCTGTACCGAATGAATCGAATCGAAACCATGAAACATCCCGTGAATAGCTAGCGATTCAAGTAGTGAAAGTTTGTATGGGAATTCGCTTGACAGATTAAAAGAACTGCTTTCAGTGCTTGGTCGTACGGATTAATTTTGTGGATGATCTGAATCGCCTATTTGCGAAGAAACGAGTATTCATCCAGTTTGTGGATTGTGTTGGATCAGATTACATTTGCATGTTTATTGGATCTAAACCGAGTCTTTTGTCGACATTTGTGCTCTGGTTATTTGTTCTGCTCGTTTTAACTTTCGCTGGCAAGATGCACCGTGGATTGAGCGGAATGCGGAGTCTTTCTGAGGCGGATTTACGTGTTAGTACGCGACTGCAAAGGAACAACGTGACTTTGGATGAAAGTGCTGTGATCTCGGAAAAAATGGCGTCGTTTAGAAGAAAGCGTTGCGATTATGCGTCGAATTTGACAAGAAGGAAAGACGAGTTGTTGTGTTTATTAGATAAGGGGGTGAACGCTGATCGTGTTGGCAAGAAAATTGCCGAAGTCAAAGCGGCGTAGAAAGATTTGTTAACTGGCTCGTCGCTCTGCGACGAGCATGGAGTCACGTTGAAATTCCAAACATTTCGAATTCATGTCACGCTATGGTCAGCTGTAAATCATTTGATCGATCATGTTGACATTGTTCATGTATTCGAAATCTTATCACCGATTCTCCAAAATGCCTGTGTTTAAACAATCCTGATTCCTTGTTGTAGGTGGTTTCAAGGATTTTAAAGCGAAAAAAATATACAAGTTCTAAACTTATGTTTTTGGCTCTGCTTTGCGATTTATATCCTTTGTATATCGCTACCGTGTGTGATTTTATTGTGTTTTCATAAGTAGTATTGCGAACTGTAACCAATAATTAAGCAACTACAATTGAAATATTTACCGTTCTTATTTCGACGGAACATTAATTCGCTGTGATTTTCGGATGTGTTATTTTTCTGGTAAAAGGAAAGCGGGTTGAACTTTTCTAACCAAATCAATCAGTTGTCGAACAGTTGAGTTTAGATCGAAAAACACGTCCTGGCAAGTCTGCTGAGTAAACAATTCTCAAGCATTACGTCATGGCCGGAGTCACGTTGAAACTCCACACATCTCGTATTTATGTCACGCTATGCTCGGCTGTTTATCATTTGATCGATCACATTGATATCGTTAATTTATTCGAAACCCCATCACCTATTCTCCAAAATGCCTGTCTTTAAACAATCCTGATTAGGTGGTTTCAAGGATTTTAAAGCGAAAAAATTATATACAATGTTTTTTCTAACAGTACCGGGCAGAGAAAAAAATATAGGCCTGAAATTGTAGCCAACTAAGGGATGTACGATTTTATTTTATTTTATTTTATTTTGTTTGGGGGGGGGGGGTGGGGGGACAGGGGCGGTGTTGGGCAACTTTTCTGAGCATGAATTTGTTTTTCATCTTGATGTTGTGCAAGAATTTTTTCCGAGATTGTTCCATAACTGCTTTTCCTTTGGCTCGCGTGCATTATTTTTATTTCTTTACTTTTGCTGTGCAGGAATTTTGCTTGTAGTGATTGCCGAACCTCCCCCCCCCCCCCCCACCACCTTAACAATAAAATGATCCGTCCCTAAGGAGTGCTTGAAGCGGGCTGTGGAATGTAAATGTAAATGTGGACTGGACTGTACATATTGATAGATTCTAGATGTATATTGCGAACTCTAAAATGAAACCGGGTGGAAACTGAGACCAAACGAGCCAGTTTCGAAGCCCAACGGGCTCCTTGTTTGATGGTAATGCTAAATATGTAGAATTGTTAGAATTGTTAGAGGGGGCTGGTTTGACTTTAGATGTCACTCGTGCTCAAGTTTACTATGCTGAATGTGAGGGCAGTTGTAGAGAGGCATTAAAATTAGCAGGGCATCGAGTGAGTGTGGCATGTGCATTAAACCTTTCGGGTGCCAACTTAGAGGATGATGTGAACCCTGAGGATAGTGTCAGCAATGTTAGTCGGAGTACAATGAAGTCCTCTTCGACTAATGCTTCCAGTGCGAGGCTAAAGGCCGCCGCTAGGAAGGCGGCTCTCATGGCGCGTGCACAGGTCCTGAACAACGGGTTGGAATTGAAACGTAGGCAACTACAATTGCAACACGACCAGGAACAATTGAAATTAAAAGCAAAAATTTCGGAAGTTGAAGCTGAAGAAAGAGTTAATCGAACGTTCGAAGAGAAACGTGAACTGAGCGAACATAGTGCTGTGGAAGGTTCCATGAAGAAGTTGAACCCTAATGCGACGGATTGGCCAGGGTGTATGTTTGGTGGTGAGAAGCATGAGATCTCGGGTGTGCAAGGTCAGGGGGCTGGTGTGAATGTGAAGGGAGAGACACCTGGTACTTGCTATAACACTGCTGAGGTTAAAGAAGAGAGACATATGCAACCTTCGGAGGGATATGCGAAAGCGAGAGCATTGTTAAAGGAGAGGTTTGGAAATGACTACAGGATCTCCGAAATGTGGGTGAGAAA